>PVJS01014109.1:0-40933 GCA_004027185.1 Glis glis
GTACTTGCAGATAAAATGGATTACAGTTCTCCACCCTATCCCCAGTGGGCACTCGACAAATAGTTTCTGGATGAGGGAATGAATACTGCAAGCAACATGAAGGGCAGCAGAGTGTTTCAGAGGAGCAGAGAAGTGAGGGGAAATTATTGATGGTAGTGTGCTGGTGTGGAGGCTGTGAAGGAGGACAGGAGAGTTTCCTAGCAGCTATTGTGAATGTAAAATTTTGGGAAGATGGAGAGAAGTATAAAGAGAATGGTGAGGAATATATAGGTTTCCCTGTTTAAAGAAAATATAACCTAAAATTCTAAAGACTATTCTTCAAAGCTTTTGGAGTCAGACTCGGGTCTTTGAACATGACTTCTCACAAAAGTTGGCTACAAGGTAGAGAACTCTTGCCAGAATTAATGAGGATTACCAAATCATGTTTAAACTCTTTTAGTAACCAAATTCAAATGTGTTGATAGAATAGGCACATTTTGACCTTTCATCAAGAAAATAAAAAGGAACTTTTTTCCTCACATATAACTTAGATTAGAAAGTTAAGATTATGTGACAAGAAAATTTAAAAAGGTTGCCCAGTGTAGCATGCCAATGTTCACTTAAACCCATTCAACTTCAACTCAAATTTTTGGCCATCTAAGTTCATTTCTTGCAGGTTCCTCTTCTATTTCAAACCAATGATTTAGTTTCCTTTTTAAAAGACTCTAACCTTTTCAAAAAGAAGGAAAAAGAGATCTATTAAAGAATCAAGAAACTTCACTATTATATACATTGACTTTGATCATCCTGCTATTTTTCATAAATTCAGAAAAACATTCAGGATTACTTGTAACTCAGTGTTCATGATCAGATATAAAGAAATATTTCTAACAGAACAACTTCCAGGCGAGAATCAAAAAAATATTTTCCATACTGCCACTAATAGCTTTTGTACCATTAGACTATAACTTTTTTACTAAAGGAATCAAGGAATTTTGTAGCTTTTTAAAAAAGGACCAATTTACGTTGTGATGCAGACCCTCTGAGCACCCTTTAATTAAACTCTGAAAGGCACTGTCATTAAATCTGTGAGTCAAAGGCTTTTAGCAAAATGTTGTGAAGTAAATGCAAATCTGAAAGGTCCACTATGACACCAGGGACAGCAATAGAGGTGAGACTCTTAAGTTCTACAGTGACTCTATGTGACCTTGAGTGTTGTCCTTGCGTTCCTATGTCTTGTGGAATCACATAAGGCTAATGACCTCTTTAAGTATATTAAAATCCCACTCTTGTTGCAACGTTAAGAACATAACACTAAAAACATGTTAGCAACGTATGAGTACATCAGATAAACTAATAGGAAATAAGAATTGATATTAAAACTTAATCCTCTTTGAAGAAATAATAACTATGTCATACTTGGTTTATCAATATTGCAGAACAAAAGCATTTGTCAGTGATTATTTTAGAGAGGCTATATGCCCAGGGGATATATTGAAATTGAGAAGACATTTATAGCTTGAAAATAAAATAACTATTTACTGTTTGTTGATATGTAATTTTTTTAGTTCCAAAATGTTTGGGTTTTATTACAAATAATATTAAAGAGAATTTTAAATTATTAACAGTGTTGTGAATTTTATTTTAGAATTTTATTGATGCAATGTAATTATACATCATAGTGAGATTCACAGTGATACATTCATATATGCATACAACATCTCTTGGTGTGTTTCCCTCCACACCACACCCGATTATTCCCCTTCTCCCTCCCCATACATGATAATTTTTTTAATTGAGAAAGATTAATTTAATAGGCTTAAGGATAAGATGAAGATAAAGAAAACTTCACTTGGAAACTTGAAAACTCAGAAGACACAATTACCAATGGAGGGATTGGTTAGGGGAAAATACCATATTTGGCTAATGTTCTAGCAAATTTTTTATCTTGAGTTGGAGCTCATTTATTTTAATAAGTGATTGAAGTTTAGATCTACTATGACAGAGCTTCCTAACCTTTATCAAATCTTTTCTCACACAGAAAACAATGTTTGCACTATATTCTGCAATAATGGTTAAGGTTGCTTCTCACCGAAGTGACATCCAAAGGTTCTTCTGGGCCACCCCCAGCCACATCCCAGCTACTCTAGTGGCTGAGAGGGTCTATATCTCCACACACCTGTGCCTGCTACTAGAGACAGGTGACTATTAAACCCTTGAAGTGTGGCTAGACCAAATTGCATTGAACTATATGTGTAAAATATACACTGTATTTTAAGGACTTAATACCAAAAAAGTAAAGTGGCTTAGTAATGTTTTTATATTGATTATATATTAAAATCATAATATTTTGGATATTTTAACTTAAGTAAAATATACTATTAAAATAATTTTATCTATTTACTTTTAATGTGGCTACTAGAAAATGTGAAATTATATATGTGGTTTTATGGTTCACATTCTATTTTTAGTGGACAGGGCAAGCCTAGAGTATAAATAGTATAGGGGAGAAGAAAAAGATCAATATATAATAGAAAAAGAAGATGCTTCAAAACAGATCAGGAAGTAGGCATTTCCATTAAACCCCCTGAAATGTTAATGAATTCCTCAATGAAAGGAAATTATAAGTTAAGAAGTCCCCTGTATGCTTGTTCTAACTAATTTGTGTATAGTTCACAGTCCATAAAGTGGATTTAGTCCTTAATGAGACTTTTTGTTGTAAAGGTTTGACCTTTATAAATTTCTCCTTCAACTATTGTTACAGATAGATGGATATCTCTTTTTTCATGGAGTCTCACTAATAGCTGTAAAAAGATTTGGGTGTACATTATGATGTGAGACTATAATGAACCAATAAAAGTATATTTAAAAAGATTTGGGGGAAGAAAATGCAGCCACATTACAACTATGTATTTCACATAAAATTACCAATGTATAGTAGTTACTTCAAGGCCAACTACTTCAACGCTTTGTTTTCAGGAATAGTAAATAATTCATTATTCAAGATAGATGGATAAACTTACTATTTTAAAGATTTCCAAACAATTTTGAAGAGATAAATGGTCTTTGGTATCTTTGCCCCTTCTCAAGACATGAAGGGTTTCCAGGAGTGCCTGCCTTCCTTCCTCTGGGCTCCTGGATGTAAAATACTGTTATTCTCCACAGACTGGCTCCGTCTACAATGCTGTCCTTGGGCAATACCCTTGCACTTATCTTTCCACCTTTTGTTCTCTTCATTTAGTGATTTTGTTATCAATTACCATTTATCTGAACCTTAACATTTGCACTTAATTATACTCTATTCAGATTTATTCTGCTATTTAATGATAAGGGGGGAAAAGTAGAACTAGTTAGTGGCTTCAGTTTTCCAAATGGATTTCCCAGAGAGTTAAGTAAGCTCTAAATCTTCTCTACCAAAATAAATAGATTTGTACCTTTTTCCTATCCCAATTATATAGAGAATATGCTTCTTTTTCAAGAAGTGGTCACAGAGAACTGATAACATGGGATATTCTGAAACCTTTGAAGAATCTACTTCCCATTCTTTATCTGTTTCCCCAAATATCACCACTCCTAACTCTAGTCTTCAATTCAATCTGGAGAGAGACAGACAAACAAACAAAAAATTTTGCTCTTCAGATAACAAAGAAGCACTGAAAGTCACTTTTTAGAAAAAAAATGCCTGTGGTATATTACTTTTAAAAACTCTCAAAAAACAATGAAAAAAGACTCAAAGATCTTGGAGCTAATTATTAGTGAGTATTTATGTAAGGAGCCATTCTCACCACTCTAAGGGACTAACTCACTTAAATTCATAACAACCCTATATGGTAGATAATTCACTATCAACCCTCTTTTTAAGTTGATGGGACTGAAGCTCAGAAAGGAAAGTCACCTTCCTGCAATCAGGTTGCTAGTAAATAGCAGAGCTGAGACCAAACCCAAATAAGACATCCGCAGAGTCCCTGTATACTCTGCCTTCCTTAAGGATGAATTCGGATGGAAGTCAAGAGAGTCTTACTTAGCACATTCTTTTCTGAGAGTATTAATGGCCATTGTTATTAATAAATAAGATGCAATTTCCACCTTTGCATTATGAATAGTTTGAGGGCAAGAATCATAGCAAAAAGCTGAACCCTATGTGGTTTTATCAATTGGTTCATTCCGCAAACTCGCTACCGAGCACTTAATGTGTATTAGGCAGAAGGCACTGAAAATATAAGATGGGCAAGACAATCTCTGACCTTAATAGCCTTACAGTTTAAGGTGGTTCATTAGCTGTAATAAAATGTGACAAATGCTGTCCTAATGGTATGAACTACTACAGTGAAAACACAGGAGGAAATGATTAATTATGCTTAACAATATTAGAATGAAAACTTAACGAAGACTAAAAGAGACATTTAAATTTTTCTATAATACATATAAAATTATTTACTTCCTGCAAAAAATTCTCTTAGATGAGATATAAATTAGTAAGGAGAGTCATAGCCTTGAAAGCAGAAAACAGCTAAAACATCCTATTGTGGTATACATTGCTAATACATACATATGCAAAAAATACACTTATTCATACACACATACAAATGTTATCTCACACATCTTACCATCATGTCATGCACAAAGTCACTGCTAAGCTATCATTATGTTGCCACCATGATGGAACTTTTAATGATATGCTTAGGGTTAGCCAAGTTCCTGACAAATGCTCACCTCTTCTCTGATGTTTGCTGAATTTTTTCCTCTTACTTATTGAGTGTTAATTATATTGCTCATCAACTAATTCATTTGTCTGCCACACCCACCTTTAGTACAATTCCCCAAGACAAGATGTCATATTAAGAGGAAGAAGATATCTTTCAAGCCCTGAGAACATTACTATAGTGATGAATGGGAAATAAACAAGCAGTGATCATGGTTTTTCACTCGCCTCCTCTCCCTCGCCTTTTCCTTTCTTTTCAAGTAATGTGGAATTTCCACTTCTTGGGAATAAGTTATTAGGAAGACATATCTGCAAAACAGCAAATAACTTTTAGTCCCAAAGCCCATATTAGCTCATTCAAACCAGGATATTGTTGACAGCTGACTTGTTTTCTATAATAAATACGCTTGAATTTTTAAATTTTTCACAAAAATAAAACATTAAAATAAGCTCTCTAAGCCGGGCATGGTGGTGCACACCTGTAATCCCAGTACTTGGGATGCTGAGACAGGAGAACTGCAGGTTTGACGCCAGTCTGAGCAACTTAGCTATACCCTAGGCAACTTAGTGAGACCCTGTTTCAAAATAAAAAGACAATAAAAGGGCTGGGGGTGTAGCTCAGAGATAGAACATCTCTGGGTTCAATCTCTAGTACCAAAAAAATTAAAAAAGGCTCTGATCATACGTTACTCAACATGCAGTTGATGCTGCTCTCTCAACGAAGAGTTACTGGTGGGATGCACTTCCCTAAAGTTTTTAGGGAAGTCACTTACTTCTAATTCAATGACATTATAGCAGCAAAAGTTCAGAAGTTTAACCATAAGATCTACTTATAAAATTTAATTCTGGGGTTGGGATGTAGTTGAGAGGCAGAGCACTTGCCTAGTATATGCGAGGCCCTGGGATCCATCCCTAGCACCGAGGTAAATAAGATAGGATTCCTAGATAAGCTATATTAGGTCATTATGCCTTTAATTTTTTAAGAGTTTTATCACATCCAATTATTATAAAATTTGATTGCATATATACATAACATGAATAGTGAAAATAGATGGCAAAATCAAATGTGAGTCACTAGGTCAATTTTCTCAGTCAATAAATTGTATCATAAAATTATAAGTTAATATACACTAATTATATATTCATATGCAATTTTTATATAATTACACATTACAAATTAATACATATTAATGAATATATCTGACTACAGGCTTTATTAAAGGAACTTTTATTTCCCATTTGCCTTTGATCCTTTAACAAAATTAGAAATCAACTTAAAGCAATGCATTGCTATAAAAGATCTAAATTTTGAATCAAAACAAAACTTGAAGTAGGCAAAGAACTCATTAGCTTGCCAAGTATTAGAACAGAAACGCAGCCAGGTGTGGTGGTGCACACCTATAATTCCACAACTTGGGAGGCTGAGACAGGAGAGCACAGGTTCAAGACCAGCCTCAGCAACTTAGCAAGCCTATCTGCAACCTAGTGAGACCAGTTTCAAAACAAAAATTTTAAAAGTGGCTGGGGTTGTAGCTTGGAAGTAGAATGCCCCTGCGTTCAACTCCCAGTTCCACCAAAACAAACAAACAAAAAGAACAGAAACGCAATCCCTGATGTATTTCCGTATCTTTTGTCTGTGACTGTAGGACGTGATATGCATATATGCATCAGGAATGGTATGAATCTCATCTTCTCATCCACCAAGAACAGCTTCTATTCATTTGCACTTTGGCATTATATTCAGCTTCCATTGAAAGGTAAGATATGGCATTAAACTGACAATTGCAAGGATTTTGTTGAGATCATTAGCTACTAGAGAACTCCAAACAAATGCTACATGATAAATTTATTTTGTATCTTCAAGTTATAAAAGCTTCACTTCCCATTAGGAGATGATATGTCTTCTTCATGTTTCTAATCACGATTCTCTTTTTACTTTGGCTACCTGGAAGCTAACCTCTTAATGTGAGACTCAAATTCATTGCTTAGAATATTTTATTCTCCATAATCTACTCTATACCTTCAATCTAATGTATTTTTCTTTGTTTCACTTTTACAAATTTTACTCATTTACATTTTTCTATTTTATTATATGTCTTGAAAGAGAATTATAAATAAATATATTTTTTTACTTATCAGTATGATCCTAGTAAACCCCTTAATCTTTACTGACCTTAAAGAAACCCCTTAATCTCTAAATTTCTATTTCCCATTTATAAAATAAAAGTAATATTCACAAGATGTTGCAAAACTCAAAATATATTATTTATATTACAATGTTTTCAAGCTGTTTTACAAATATCAGGGCTTATTACTGCCCAAAGAGAACAGCACTAAAATTTATATTAAGTCCGTAATCCCAGTATTGGATATCTACTAGTGTTTTGGAGTGGCTTTACATTTTTTTCTGGGAAGCTATCCCATCCCCTCCCGCACTGTCTAGCTCCAGGGATTCAGTCTGGCTAAAAAAAAAAAAAATCCCATGTCCCCATCCATATTGATTAGTTCTATATGGCCACGTGACCCAAGCTGGAACAAGCAGCACTATATCTGAGAGGCTGCTGAAGCACAGGGGAAATGATGCTCTCATGTCACTGACATTGCCAACAGTGGGAAGTCCAGCACTCCAAAGAGCAAGCCACACCAACACAAAAGCAAGCACAACTGAGTAAGATGAAAGGACACTCTGAAAACAGAGTGTAAGTGCCCTGATCCAGCCATGTCTGAAGCGACTTCACCCCCAAACACAGAACCCGATTGTCATTGGGGATTGACAATCCCCGGTTGTCATTATTGGCTCTCTAATTCACAATTTTAATTCAGGAAAATTCACAGGGCAGCAGAAACCTACTTGATTATCCTATAATGTTATTTTTAAATGTGTCTAATATGCTACAGGCATTAAAAATAACTCATGGGCCATGATATTTTTTAAAAACCAGCCACTGTTTATCAGTAAAAAGTTTGGGGTTTTGAAGGAAAAAATCCCTTATACCTGCAGTGTGTTGATCTAGGTTTTCTTAGATGTGAATGCTCTGATAGACTAAAACATTCAAGAATTTCCATGGGAGAAACTCCCGTATAAGAGAAAATGGGGACCAAGAAAAGTGAGTCATTTCACCGTGATATAAGTCTGACCCTAAGTAAAGTAGGAAAGGAAGGAAGATTGGATGGAAGCATCCTAGCCTGTCCTGCTGTAGAGGTTGGACAGGCTGTTAGAGAATCCTCAGGCCCAAAGGTGGTCCAGGTCTCCCAGGAATAGGCCTGCCTTAGTGCCCCTACTGTAGCTGGTGAAGGGCTGGGAGCAGCCTGAGAGAGTGCAGCTGGGCTCAAATCAACACTGCACTTCAGAATGCAGCAGCACCTACCCTCCCTGTAGCTGGAGACTTTGCAGCCACATTGCCACTGACTGGCACCTATGGCGAAATGCAATGGCACAGAAGTGGCAAGGCTAAGGAAGCAGTTCAATATAGCACCAAGTGATTAATATTGAAGCAAAGCAAGAATGGCAGGAACTAAGTCAATTTTGTTTTCTGACGTATCAGAAACAAGACATACTGATAGCTTCATATGGGTTCTTGGTGCTAGACAGTGTGGAAAGATTGGGTATAAGATTTAGAAACTTTGCCTAAGTTTTTAAGAAGGAACCTGAGTAAACCGCCTTCTCCCCCCTTCCAATCCTCTTGATCATGTTTATTTACCCTTCCAAGATAAAACTTATCACTATGACAGTTCTAATGCCAAAAACCAAGGTAATAATCATGGTGTCATGATGTCAGGTCCAAGCTTGTAATTCTCAGTTGTAATGGATTGTGAATTCCCCAGATCAGAGCCCACATTAGCTATTTCTTTTATGTTTCTTTTGAATTCCCAGTCAAGTTTTAGAAATCAAAGTCCAGAGCCCGAATAATAATTTTTGTTCCACTGAAATGTTCTTCACACAGTGGGTGCCTAATAACGACATGCAAGTGAATGGCATGAGAGAGAGAGCAAAGCAACATTTGAGGCAGGAAAGCAAGATAACTGATCAGTGAGCGCCTTTAGAACTCCTCTTACAATTAACTGTCCCTGGGAAAATTACACCCTGAGGCTGAAAGCACAGCTTCTGGGACTGTTCTCTTGAATCCAGACTTCCATTACTCTTGATTCTTGATTCATGAACTCTTTCTGCTAATGTACCCACCAAAGCCTGCTGCTTCGTGCCAGTGTTAGGTCATCTATTAGGTGTGATGTTTTCCTGGTTTTTTGTACTGTGGAGAAAGGATGTTATCATTATTTAAAACCCTTATCATGATCCCTTTACGTTCATTTTTTAAATTGAGTCCTGGCAATCTGATCCTACCTTTTTAAGCCCCCTTGTAATAAGAAAAGAAACAAAAATATTTTAGAGAAGAAAATCTGTAAGCAGAGAGGGGCAGATTCATAAGAATCTTGTCTCACAGCATTTGAGGGTATCTTACAGGTACAGCAATCCTATGCCCCAGATGTTGAAAGTCTTGCCTTCAAATTCCATCTCAGTAACAAGATAGTAAGAGCCAGTTCATACTGTGGTTGGGGCTCCTGATTTGGAGACAGGCAGCTGGGTTCAAATTCCCAAGCATATTATTTGTTAACCCTGAATAAGAAATGGGGATGGTGATATTACCTACTTCATAGAATGATGTATGAGTACTAAATAAGAAAATCCCATGATCCCAGGAGACATGATCCCATGATCCCAGGAGATTCCTGACACATGATGAGCACTCAGTACGTATTAGCAGGTAGCAGTAGCCATACTCAATCGCTTGTTACCTGCTACCACAGTTACCAAATGGTAGCTTTCTCTCATTGGATTATTCAAATCTAGGTCTTTCCCATTTCACAATTTGTATAGTGGTGTGTGTGTATGTGTGTGTGTTTTACTGGGAATTGAACCCAGGGGAGTTCTACCTCTGTGTTACACCCCAACCCTATTTTTTATTTTGAAATAGGGTCTCACTAAGTTGCTGAGGGCCTTGCTAAATTGCTAAGGCTGGCCTCGAACCTGTTATACTCCTGTCTCAGCCTCCCAAGTACTAGGTTTACAAGCATGCACCACCACGCCTGGCTGTATAGTTTTTCTATAGCCACAGACTATGGTGTTGAGATTAAAGGAATTTGCTGCTCACCATGACATAATGATGGAGTGATGCATAACAACTGGCTATGCCCCTCCAATAACAGTTCAGAACAAAGCAAATATTCTTTTGAACATTAGTATGTCCATTATGTTCTATTATTTAAAATATTTGACTTTATTCAAAAGAGGTACCAACACTCATACTCCCCAAATTGTTAACATCCTTAAGGGAATCAAATGCAAATCTACATATTGGCATGATACAACACAATAGGCACTCAATTAATGTTTATAAAGTTTGTGAATGAATAAATAAACATTGGCAGTAATCCCATTTGTATGGCCTAAAAATGGGGTAAAGAATATCTGCAGTTAGCTGTGTATATTTCATTCTAATTTTTAGAAAAATCTGGCTATAACTTTAGGCCTGGTGAACATGATTTATTCTCAACAAATCCCTTTCACTTTTAAGTTTTGGTTCAGCTTCCCTAAAAATAGCATTTGTTTTTTAATATAATTGTATATTTTGGTTATCATTCTAACAACCATTCTACCTCTCATTGGTAGATCTGTGTGATTCTAGAATGTCTGGCTTTACCTCCAGCTCCAGGAAAGGAGTACTAGCCTAGGCTAAGCCAATCACTGCGTTCTACCCTCTGAGCACTACCATGGGCTCATTCCTGAGAATGTGACCTAGGCTCATCAAGTCAGAGAAAATCTCAGGTTTTACACTAGACATTCCGGTACACAAATAATTGCTTTCTCAAAAGTGTGCAATATGCCAGTGTAATAACTAGAATTACTGTTGCCATTTTACTACCCTGAAGAAAGTCATCTGAGGAAGAAGCAAACACACAAAGAAGGCTAGACTCAAAATCATTACAGAATGACTCAGTGCCCTGATCATACTATGCCCGAAATTCATATCACTGCTGAACTTCTCAATTTTAAAATAAATTATTATTGTGACCAATATGTGCCAGGTTTTTCCTTTGATGCAAGCTAATACTTTCTAACTGATATAATGGAACACTTAACAGACCCCAGTTATTGCATCCTCTCTGTTCCAATAATTAGAGCCATAGGCATGTTAAGTATTTCCTCAGCCCTTCTACGAACTCTATCAAAACAGACAGAAATAGCAAAACTTTCACTGTTGCTATGGTTTAATGTATCTCCCCCAAAGCATGTATTGGACACTTAACCCTCAATGCAACGTGGGAGGTGGGGCCTAATGGGAAGTGTGTTGGTCATGTGGGCTCCACTCTCATAAATTGATTAATAACAATTATAAAAAGGTTTGAAGCTACAAGTTTGATCTCTCACTCTCACACTCTCTTGTCTTTCTGCCTTCCGCCAGGGATGACAAAGCATGAAGGCTTTGCCAGATGGGGCCCCTCAATCCTGGGCTTCCTAGGCTCCAGAACTGTGAGAAATAAACTCCTGTTCTTTAAAAACTGACTCAGTTTTAGGTATTCTGTTACAGTATCACAAAAGGGACTTAGACAAGTACCATAAACCCAATCATTTATGACCCTTTCTTGTCCAGCTGTGACCTAGCCTTCTGCCTTTGCTGACAACTGAGTCCTTGTCTAACTTTGCGTGCCTAATAGCTTCACCGTCAACCTTGTACCCTTTTTGCACCAATTGAGATCATACCTTTCTCTCATCAGCATGCTTTCAGGGTTCAGGGTCCTACTCTCCACCCCAGCCAGTGACTGCTGGCCTGCTGCTAACAAACAATGTTGCTAAATTTGACATCATCCTAACAGTTGCCAAGGTATATTGATGGACAGTTACTCAGCCTTTTTCAAACATTTACAAAGGAAGATCTCCCCAAATGTCTCTTATACCATCAAAGAGAGCTTTGGCATTGCTTGAGACTTTTCTACTTCAGATAAACTATGAAAGAAAAAAGATAAGTTGCAAATAGCCCAGGCAATAAAAACAGCAATGCAGCTACCATCCAAGAAGTAATTGCATTTTCTCTTTAATAGAACACATCTATCATGAGCCATAGAAATTCTATGCATAAAAAACTAAAAAATGTTTCTGTATTCTTTTGTATTTTTATTTTTAATATATGTTTATTGCAGCACAGTAGTCTCACATCACGGTAGTCTCACATCATAATGAAGTTCACAGTGATAGGGACATACATGCACACAGCACATGGAATCTTTTGTATTTTTAAATCTTTAATGTTTCTAGTGTGTATACTTTGTCTTCTCCCACAAAATTATGAGTATATAAAAGACAATGTTATCTTCTGTGTTTTGTTTTAAGTGGCACTTACTAAACTGAGGTTAACTTGGAGTTAGAAGGGTAGGTAGGCAACAACTTTCCTGGAAGAAAAGTTTTGTGGAAAGCTCTTCAACTTGTGGAGAGACTTTTGAATGATGGTAATATGCCTCTTGTAATGGGATTCTTAAGCAGTTTGGCTGGTTGCATTTGCTAGCATGCTCATCTTCTCAAACACCCCGCTAGCACTCACTATGAACTAGGCACTACTAGACATAAGAAACAGTGGACAAGGGCTGTGATTTGATGTATCATGAGAACACGAGTGTCCCTTGGCCCACATAATTGCTATTCTTCCCTCGTGTTCTCTCCCAAGCAATAAGACTACAGATGAAGAAAGACACCAGAACAATGGTGAGCAGCTTCCACTTATATTACATTGTTCTTGAGGCAGAGAGTTTTAACATTAAGATCTTACATTAAGGTATTTGGATCTGGCAAGTGCCTGGGATACTTATCATACGGTGGCTGCCAAGAGCCGGTGGTCTGTGATTATGCTAATTCAGGAGCAGAAACTCTGCTATCAACAGCCCACTGCTGAGCCATATTGTCAATGACACACAAAAAAACCCTAAACTAGGCATAGAAAAGTCAGCTTAACTTTCAATATCTTTTTGCCTTGTGACTTCAGAATTATAATTCTTTTGAAGGAAAATTGATTTCTCCTGTAAAAACTTGTAAAGCAGACTTATTACACAATAGAGCTTTTGATAGCTATGAGGGAAAAAATGGGTATTGTGGATCTCTAATGCTTTGTTCTCTTCAATAAAGAACTATTACAATCAATAGGAAATCAGTTGCAAGCAGGTATTTGGGGGAGGGATATTCCTTCTATAATCTGATAAGAAAAGCTATAGATTGCATACCATTATAATGTCAGTTATTTTTTTACATACAAAATATAGTTAATATCTGGAGTTAGCTATCCCAAATGGCTCAAAATCAGTTAGTAGTCACTATGTAATTTTCTCCTCTTTTCAGAAAATAAAAATGCTTAGGAGACATAGAGAAGTGATGAAAATTCAAAATAACTTTGAAAACTAAACCTGAAAGTCAGTCTATTACCAAAATCTTAGAGACACGTGTAGTAGTTATAGAGTAGAGTAGAGCTAGACAGAAAAAAACATACCCAGGTTGCATTTCATGGCAGTATAGTATAGTGGTCCAGAATATGCACTCTGTATCAGACAAAGACAGATTTAAATTTCATCTTCACCTAGCTGGATAGTCTTCCTAAAATAAATTCTTTCTGTAAAATGGGCATACTAACACTACCACTGTTACAGACCAAATTTTGTTCTGCCAAAACACATACATTGAAGCCCTAATTCCCAATGTGACTGTATTTGGAGAAGAGGTCTTCAGAGAGGTCATTAATGTTAAAAAAAGTCATAAGGGTGAGGCACTAATTCAATAGGACTGCTGTCCTTATAAGAGAGGAAGACACACCAGGGATGTAGACATACGAACAAACAAAAGCCATGTGAGGGTAGAGTGAGAAGGCAGCCACAGCAAGCTGAAGAGAAAGGCTTCATCAGCAACCAACCCTGCAATCATTTTCATCTTTGACTGCCAGCCTCCAAACTGTGAGAAATAAATTTCTGTTGTTTAAGCCACCCAATTTGTGGTATTTTGTTATGGCAGTCTGGGCAGACGAATGCAACAACCCTTGGGGGCTGTTCTGAGGATGCATTAATGAGGAGTATAGGGCCTGGAACAAAGTATGTGCTCAATGGAGACTTGTTCCTGTTATTGTTAGTGATACATAAAAAGAGACCAGGTGGAAAAGGATAGAAGGATGCTTCCTACATCCCTCATCATCCGTTCCAAAATTCTTTGGGGAGAAATTAGTCAAGGAGGATTAAGCTTTTACTGTTAATGACAATGGCTGGCTTGGAGCATATTTTAAGAGGAGTAAGACCTGGTGTGTGAAGCTACCTCAGTGCACACCTTCCTCCTTCAGAGGACAGTGAAATTTTAATTGCATCCTTGGTTTTCCTATACATGCAACAGATATGAGGGCCCAGCAGTAGCTAAATCCTGGTCCAGAGGGATTCCCTACATATATCAACCATCCACCGCTTTTCTTCTCAAGGCATCAATTCCTGACTTATAGAAATAGACAAACCTGGAACCAAAAGTAAGTTACCTGGAAGGTTGGGACCAGAAGAGGAATGTTACTTCTACCCTTCCCAAGCCCCCCCGAAATCCCACTACCTTAAATGCTTCTCTCTTATGAACCTGCTGGTGGAATTGTTCATGTAAGTGGGTCATATGTTGGATAACACTGTCCAACCACTCCCCTCCTCTTCAGTCCTCTACGGGAAAACTGCTTTATCTACTGAAATATATGTACATGCATAGACATAGTGCATAAATATATCAAAATATGAACACCGGTTACCTGGTACTCACAGAATTATTAGTGTCTTTCTTTGATTTTTCTTTTACTTGTATACATTTATCTCTGTTAATTTTATACTATGCATTTATGCTATTTGCATAATTTTTAAACTTTAGAAGTAGAATTTTAGAGTTCTAGATGGTTTTATAGAAAATTCATATTCCCCTGAAATCCGTAAAATCCCTCCACATCAATTATTTGAATAACTAAAGAATTATAGTTGATTTTTATTGATATTATTTATTTGCATTTAATTATTTTTTAAGTTGCTTTGATCTCCATGACAGTTTGTGTGTGCAGATGCATTTTAAAATCCTAGATTCTTAAATTGCCCCAAATATAGGCCATTTCCCAAATGTATCTCTTTTTAAACTTTTCTGCCTATAATTCAAAATAATCCTGTACAACATGTAGAGAGCTATAGCCTAAGGTCAAGTTAAATCAGCACAAGTCATTTAACCACAGAAGCTATATTCCCATGAAGTTGAACAAGACCGTTTGGAGGTATTATATTTGATAACCACTTAAAGGTGGCTTCTAGGATTGTGTAAATTAATCGGGAGATCCTCCTTGAGAATCTACTCTCCCTTGTGAGATTCCCCTAGATTTTCAGGGAGCTCAAGGCAGTATCTGCTGCCCCACCCACATGGCTTCTATGCACTGCCCTCTCCCGGATCCCAGCTCTCCTTTCAAAACTTTTCTTGTTTAGGGATCTGATTTCTATAAAGTTATCACCTTCCTGGGAAAATTCCAATGAAAGATAAGTAATAAATGCATTTTAAGTACAGTGATGCTATTTTTATTAATCTATTACCCACATAGTACTTTATATGTGTACATATGATGCATAGTGAATAGATGAGAGATAGAGTGAAGAATTTTAGAAAAATAAAATGTAAGATACAGTTTCTGAAATTTGGCCTGGAATGTAGAAATTTAGCACTGTTCCAAAACTTCCCTCACTTCAGATGACCTTGTTATAACCTGAACCAACCTATCTCTCTAAATATACTATAGTCTATATCGGTAAAACGGCAAGCCCCCAAAACACACAGCAGAGCCTGCCTCTTCTGCAAATGAACAAACTATTAATCATTTCAAACCACTAACTCCCTCTAGGACAGTAATCTACATACAGCACATGCTCAATAAATGTTGGTGGAGATTATGACTAATAGTATGAACATTAAAGGCACATAGTAGTCAATAAACACTTGATGAATAACTTGACTTAATGACAAATTGAACGTATTTACCTAAGGAAGAACAAATGAGGTCTTTTTTTTTAATCTGGAGAGTTACTTTCTCTATGTATGTTTGCCATCTCTAAATCACCATCTAAAATGCTGTTTCCTCTTTAAACTCTATATTTTTTTATTTTATTTACTTTTTCAGTGTCATAAAAAGTGTTCTGTTTTCACATCAATCAGAGAGAGAACAAAATTAAAATAACACATTTATGAAAGACTATTGGCAAAATCATATGTTGTGAAAAGTACCAAAGCAAAAACGTGGGACTCATCGAGGTGACTTAATAAATTGTAAGTAAAAGCCGGGCGTGGTGGCACACGCCTGTAATCCCAGTACTCGGGAGGCTGAGACAGGAGGATCTGGGTTCGCGGCCAGCCTCAGCTACTTAGTGAGGCCCTCTGCAACTTAGTGAGACCCTGTTTCCAAATAAAGAATAAAAAATAGGGCTGGGGGTGTAGCTCGGAAGTAGAATGCCCCTGGGTTCAATCCCCAGTACTGCAAAAAAAAAAAATAATAAGTGAAATTAGCAACTGCAGACTACTCAAGACTTCTACTATGAAATACTTCTCCTTCTTTAGTTTTTAATGGTCATTACTAAAAGCTAGATCAATAAAACCTATTTATTACACAACAGTAATGGCAGAATATTTGAAAGGACCTACTCGAGAAGTTTTCACAAATTTGAAAATATATCTCATGTTACTGGCTTTAAAGAATAGCCCTGACCATAAAAATGTGTTATTTTATAAATGGAAAAGTAATTCCTTATCATATCTTTATGTGTTTTTACCAGTTTTGTTGGTTTTGCTTTCCTTCTTCCATCAAGGGTGGTTAAATAATTAAAACATCAATTTTGTAAATTAAATATCATATGCAAAGTATTACTATGCATCATATTTAGCCATTTATGTCTGCAGCATGAGATGTATGTACATTTACATACACCAAAAATTTCAACATATATATCAATTTATCATACAACATGATCTTACTTAATTACACTGTAGGACTCAAATTAAATGGACTATATCATCCAGTTTGGGGAGAGAGGCAGTTTAAATCAACTCATTTCCACAATTTAATGTACTTATAGTGAAGCTGAATTGCATTAATAATCACTTAGTATTTCGTTTTTTAGATGCTTGACTTGAATTTCAAACTCGCCATCATTAATAACTTTTAAATGAAAATGAAATATTTTGAAAGAAAATGCTCATTGGTTTTGGAAAACAATCCGTAGAGCTTCAAATCAACTCTCAGTGTTCCATTTTTTGGTTTATTTTCTTCTATACTCCTTCCTAGGAATCTCATTCTATGCCATTAGCTAATATCCATGATAATAAATTAGAGTGTACTTCTCTAAGAGGCACTTGAATTAAAAAAAAAAAAAGGTCTTGAAACTCTAGCCAACCTCCTGGGTCATTTCACCAAGTTCTAATGCGCCTTTTTCGTTTCTTGGTACACTCGGTTCTAATAACAATATCAAGCATGTGATTCATATTTTCATATTGTTTTGGGTTAATGTCTACATTCACATTTATTTTCTTATGTTTAATAGCAATAACATACATTCTCTACAAAATATTTTCAATTACTCAGGTTTAAAGAGAAATGTGTGACAAGATAAGCCTTTCTGACTCAATTATTTTGGCAAGTCCCAATTATTATATTTAAATAATTCTTGAAGTAAGTTCTATTTTAATTTTTAGCCCCATGTAGAATTGCAATTGTGAGTTTATTATAAGCCAAGTAGAACTAATAAGCAAAAAAGAAAATTAGTTTTTAATTTTATGTAAAAGTATCAGTGTTCCTAGGTAGTAACTGAATACACATTTGTACTTGTTTTTGATTGTGGGAAACAGACTCTACTTGACAGTATATAGTTACCTTCTATTTATTTTCAACAAGATCAAGTTAGATACTTTCTATAATAGCCAGGTAATAGAACTGGATTCTGATTCTCTCTGTGACTCAAGAAATACACATAAATTATCTTCTTTCATATGTAAAAAGTGGAGTGGGGAAAATATTTTTAAGGTCTATAACTTACCTTTCATCATTTCTGCATTTTTGTCATTTGTTTTTAGAATTCATTGCCTACTAGACAGTAAACTATAAACTAAATAAATAATATATGATCCCTGGCCTAAAGGAGTTCATAGTCCAATAGGAGAGAGAGACCTTATGAAAATAATTGTAGTCCTATTTGATAGAGATAATAATAGTTAATATTTAATAAATGCCAAGTACATAGCAGGTTCTATGCCAAGTGTTCTGCATATATTATTTCACTTTTTCCACAATAACAACAACAACAAAAATCACTGAAGAAATACTGTCATTTCCTGGATTTTACAAATGAGGACAATGAAGCCTAAAATGTTTAGGTGATTTGACCATAGTCACATAGCTCAAAATGAATAAAGGGCAGAGTTTGTTTCCTCCTAGCCCAACTTCATTGTCTTAACCACTAGTTATATTACACCTAAGAGGAGGAATAACACTGCAAATGCTTCTAGGATATAAATAAAAGCAAGTAGGGAACAGAGGTGGTTATGCATCCCTGTTTGGAGGGGACAGTCTATTTTGTACACATATTTATCAAGCAGAGTCTTTAACAGTACCTCCTTGCACACTCACAAGTGTTTCAGTGAGGGTAATAAACTCTAAGTCACCCTATTCATAAAGGAGGAAGCATCTGTGCTTACATCTTAAAAAGGAAGTAGGAGTTTGCCAGCTGGAGAATGGGTGGTCCAGGGAGGAAGGAGGCTGCTCCGGGAAGAGGGAATGCGAAGCAGTAAATGCCAGGAGATGGAGTCCAGGGCAGTCAGGAAGGGCCTGGGCACTGGCACAGAGTGCCTGTGGGGAGATCTCAGCCTGCTACTGAGGACGGTGGCTGCAAATACTCCTACACCACAGCTGGATTGAGCTCTTAAAAGCATAAGTGAGATCATGCCATGCCTCTGGTGACCTCCCATGGATGACTCCCCACTGTTCATAGAATAAAGCCTGGACTCCTAACCACGGCTTACAAGGCCCTCACTGATCCGTTTTGCCCAATTCTCCTTCCCCATCATGTGCTGCCACCACCACCACCTGTACCCCACCCCCAGGCGCACTGTGCTCCAGCCTCACTCTCTCCTCCGTGGCAAATCCTAAGGCCTTCACATGATTTCCTAGATACCAACTCCTCAGAAGGTACTTTCCTGACCAAAGTAGTCCTCCCAACTCCCTAGGCCACCGTTTGTCTATCACACCGCCCTGTTTCTTTCCCTTAGAGCTTCATCCCATGGATTAACTCTTTTTGACATCATTTGTTCATGTATCAGTCATCTACTTTGACATGAGAATGTCAGCCCTTGAGAGCAACAGTCTCACCTGTCACGCTCACAGTTCTATTGCTCCTATCAGCAAAGTAACCACAGGTATATTGTCAATTTTAACTGAATGCATGAACGAAGTGCTAGGGAACATACTAAATGTATTTCACCTCTAAGAGTATCTGCATTTTCAAGGAAGATAAAAACAGAAAACAATGGATATCATGTGGGAATGCTTCCCTGAAGTTAAATTAACAGGCATGGGTGAGAAGGAGGGCACTTTGGGGAGGTGATATATTTCTTGTACCTTAGTTCCACTGATATCAATGAAGAACCTCAATACTGAATCTAGTAAAAAAAAAAAATGGCTACACATCTGCTTCCTGGTGTGCCTATGAGCACACCTATTTCTCTTTTGCGAAGTAAATACTGCACAATGTTAAGCCTTATAGACATTAACATCATTGGCACTCTCTGTAAGCCACAAGGATATAATTATCTTTAGTGTACTATAAGGTAGGGTATTTTAAACAGTCACAAAATTAACTGGCAGGCATACAAACAAAAAGGTGAAAAGTTTTAAGATTATATGATACACAAGAGGGTATATGAAACTCTACTGAGAGTGTTATCTAAATGAGAACAGCCTGTTAAGATAATGAAAATTGGAAAATCCTAGCAAACAGGAATTATATTAGGAAGCAAAACACATTAAGGAGAACATAAGATATTTTGATGGATTTTAATTCTTTTCCCAGCCTTTGTTGTTACTTGCTAATAGACTTTATGATGGTTGAAAAGTAAAGTTTATTTCTCATTAGCTTCATTCTTTTCCACTGGCAGACATCAATTCTCTCTTTTCTTGGACCCACAGTTCAGAAATATATAGACCTAAAGTGAATATGGTAGTTATATTCCCCTTATGGTACTTACATATACATTAACATCACAATAAAGTCAAAATACCTCAGGGAAATAATATCTGCAGAAGCAATTATGAAAAAATCATTATGGGATGGTGACATTCTAAGAATTTTCCTCATTATTATCACATAAATATTTCTGCAAAAAAATTCAGGTGGAACCAGGTAGAACAAAATAACTTATATAATAGCCAGGTGCAGTGGCACACGCCTGTGATCCCAGCTACTCAGGAAGGAGGATCACAAGTTTGGAACCAGCTTCAAACCCTGTTTCAAATTTTTAAAAAATACAAAGGGCTAGGGATGTAGCTGAGTGGTAGGGCACCCCTGGGTTCAATGCATGGTATTGCAAAAGAGAAAATCTTAAGTAGCTGGTCATGTATAACCTTCCCATTTTTGAATTGCTAAAGCATCATTATAAACAGCAGTAAATAATGACTGAGCATCTGTCATGCACATGACACTATGGCTACACTCTGAAGGATACAAAGAATTTAGTAACAATAAGTAAGGACTAAGTAAGAAATTAAGCCAGCTGATGCTTGCACAGTACTTAGCCCTTAGTGGAGGTCGACACACGCTGGCCATGGCTGTGGCAGCTGTTGTTGTTCTCAAAAGCTATGGCAATTAGGTGGTGAGTAATAGAGGAAGGCGAGGATGGCTTTCACCATGGTCTAGAAAACCTGGAAGCCTTAAACTTGCAAAGAAAATTAGGGATGATATTTTTGCAAAGCATCATAGTCTAGGAGTGGCGTGAGAACAGTGTGAGGCTTCACCTGTTGTGAATCGTGAGCAGGAATGGCCTGGCTTCCCAGGAACGCGGGCTCCACGTGAATAATTGGTGTGTCATCAGTTAGGGAGGCTTCCATCATTGCCAAGCAAAGGATTCTATCCCATAGAGAAAGAACCAACATAGTGTTGAGCAGGTTAGAGGCACAAAGAAATTTTTAAAGGAAAATAACCAAAAGTAGTATACAAGATAGACTAGAAAGGTAAAGACTTGAAAGATCACAAACCAATTAGGAGACTATTATAATATTCATGTAAAGGGATTGCCTCTAAGAGCCCTTTCCCTTTATAAGGCTGAAATGAGTTATAAATTCACCTATGGCGGTGTCTAATAGCTCATGGAATTCCACCAGAATTTACTTCCCGCTTCCCACTTTTCACCTATTTCTTCAAGTCTTAAGTCCCCTGTTCCCATTGTTTTGCCTCAACTTAGAATCTCACGCTCTGTCCAGACCTTTGTGAGGGGGACCGGCTGCCTGCTCTCCACATGGGCGTCACCAAGGAAGCAACCTGTTGAGTCACGCCTGCCCTCCCTCACCTCACATCCAAGCAATCAGCCTGGATCCTGAGTTTCTGAGGTCTGCTCATCTGAGAGGATGAATCAGAAAAGAGAAATGGTGACTAATTTGATGTGAAGACAAAAGAGAGGGACAAGCTAAAGCTGACTTCAATGATTCAAGCATAATTGACCATAAGAAATATGTTCAGCTGGGAGATGGAGATGTGGAATAAATCTCAGAGGAAAATGTCACAGCCCAAGTAGATTTCTGGAGCATGTCAATGAAGCTCTTAAGGAAAAACTTGCACAGAAACAGCAGCGCATCTAGGACTAAGCCCATGTTCAAGGTCAATAGGAAGATGTGCAACCAGCAAAGATACAGAGGAGTGAAAGAGGGAGGAAGGCACTTAAAGTCGTGAAAGGCAAGGACAGAATCAACACTTAGAGGCACTGCTAACCGTGAACAGACAGCAAGAAAGCCGACTGACGAAACCCCTTTTTTCCTGACAGAGTTTAGTTTCTCAAACATTGCTTATTGCTTTAACAGTATATAACATAATAGTTTTAAAAAAAGATAAAGTTCCAACTTATTTATAATCTTGTGTCTCCACTGGAAGCTTTGTGTGTTTCACTCATCTTACAAAGTTTGAAAACATACAATATATAGTAATTGATATGCATATATATTACATCTAAAATTATTAAAGGTATTTTTCTCTTTCTCCATATAAAAAAAATTCAGACTTCAGTATTTTCTTTCACTCAGCTACAAACACACCTGTTTTTTTTCTTTTAGATTTCAACTTTCCTAGTACCTTCGTCGAGCCATCCAGTTTTATGGTGTAAGCAATATCCTTAGCCTGTGGGGTCCTTGTCCACTGAAACTCCTTTCTCCCACAGCAGTGTTAAAGAACTTCATATTCTAAATATATGTCTCAAGGATTTAAGATCCTTTTAAAATCATGCAAAGGATTCCCCCATTTCAAATGTATGTTTCAAAAAGTCTCTATTAGGGCCAATTGACCGACGTGTGCATGTATACTTCTACCACCCTGAAACCCATCAAGATGTATGATTACAATACACCAATAAAAAAAAAAATTTAAGTCTCTATTTCTTTCCTTTTTAGTATCCTGATCTCTCATTGAATCTAATGGAATAAATTAACTCTGGTCATTTCCTATGCTTTCATTATTTCTATTTGTGGTATACTATGTTATTGTTGAGTATGCTAACTATAGTTTTATCAAACATAATGCTAGACTCTCCCTGTTTTAATGTAATTTTTATTATGATGCTTAAAGTGCTTATGTTCAAGATAATTGGTCTGTCACTGTGGCTTGATTTTTTTTTTTTTTTGGTAGTACTGGGGATGGAACCCAGGGGCATTCTGCCTCTGAATTATATCCCCAGCTCTATTTTATTTTTCTTATGTTGAAACAGGGTCTCATTAAGTTGCTGAGAGCCTCACTAAGTTACTGAGGCTGGCCTCCAACCTTCAATCCTCCTGTCTCACCCTCCCAAGTACTGGGATTACAGTGTGCACCACCATTCCTGGATGATTGATTTTTTAAAGTTATTTTTCAGAATAAAAGTGCAAAGTGTGAACTTTGCCCCAACACAAAAATTCTCACTGTCTCTTTCAAATGCTCTTATAGTCGCAGACACTCATGAAGCCAGAAAAGCAAGACAAATTCTGCACTTTCTCTTGGTAAATAATAATAATAACTACCATTTTTGGTGGCTGCTATGTGCCAGATAATAGATTAGGGCTTTACATATACTATTTTATTTAATCTCCACTGCTTCATGATAAAGTGTGTAGCATCATTCTTATTTTATATAAAAGGTAGCTGAGGCTCCTGGATGTTTAAAATGTACCCAATTATACCACTATTAATTGGTGAGACCTACATTCAAGCTAGCTTTATCTGACTTCAAAGTTCATGTTCTCTCTACTATCTTCATGCCTTCCCCTGCAAATCATCCTAAAATTTGGGAAATAGTTATAAATCCCAAATGTAAATGTTTGAATCTTATTGTGGTTTAAAGTGCCAAATTATATTGGTGGATCATACTAAAAAAACAATTACTAACTAAATTTACCTAGGGAAACACTTCTAAATAAATTGTACTAAAAGTTGTACAGTTTATTAGGCTTTCAAAAGTGTAATTTAAATATTTGAACTAGTTTATCAAATTACTTTTAAATAAAAAATATGCTTTATCATCAGATTGAGTAGATATTTTCATTCTGTTTGCTATGACTTATCCTTTCTATAAATGTGATTATAAAGTCATAGAGCACCTGTGTTCGACTGTAATCTGCATGATGTTCTGCTCAATGTTGGTACTCTGTTAATATTTAATAATAAAGAAAGTTCAACCACAGAAACAAGCAGACAGAACTTACTAATATTCAAACTCTAACAACATTTCCCAAGAAAGTGTTTAATAGAAAATGAGTACATAAGAGGGGTTCAAAAAAAGGGTAAGGGTGGGGGAGAGGAGAATGGGATAAATTGGTGGCTTCAACTGACGCACCAAAAATACAATAGATAGAAAATTCCAAATCAGTACTCTAAATCAAGACACAGTTTATAAAGAAAATACTCAGAAATTAATTTTATGGTTTTAAAATATCTTTTTACCCACACTGAGAATGTTTTGCATTTCATCAGTACCAAAACTTGATTCTTTCACACTTAACATTTCTGAAATCCTATGTGTCTTATACTTCATGACATATCATAATAGTCAACATTTTGTTTTTCCTTCTTAGTAGTACATAAAATAACTGGCTCACTGGGTGTAGTGGCACACACCTGTAATCCCAATATTTGGGAGGCTGAAACAGGAGGATCGCAGGTTCAAGAACAGCCTCAGCAAGTAGTGAGACTCTCAGCAACCTAGAGAGACCCTGTTTTAAAACAAAAAAATAAAATAAAATAAAACTGGGCCAGTGAGTATAGCTTGGAGGTAGAATGCCCCTGGGTTCAATCCCCAGTACTACAAAAGAAAATAAATAGATAATGGGCTCATTTTCAATAGATGGTGCAGTCTCCAGCATCCAAGATGGCTCCCAATTACCTCCAAATCCTGATATTTGCAGCCTTCTATAGCTACCTCCCACATTGTACCAGGGTTGACCTCTGTGACCAACAGAATGTGACAGAAGTGAGATACCACCACTTCCAAGACTAGGTTACAGAGGACATCGATGCTTCTCTCTGTGTCTTTGTCACACTAGCCCCACCCCCACTCTCTCACACTCACTTTGGGAGTTGTAGGCTGCTCCGTCATGAATAACCAATGGATAGCGCACACAGAAGGAACAGAAGCCTCATGTTAACAGCCAGAAAGAAACTGAAGCCTCGTGCCCACAGCCTTGGGAGTAAGCCATCTTCCAGTCCCCACCAGAGCATCAGGCCACTGCAGCCTGGCCAGCACACTGACTGCCACCTCCTCAGAGGCTCTCAGGTCAAACTATTCTTTGTTGCTCCAAGATTCTTGACCCTCAGAAACTGTGTGTGAAAATCAGTCTTTTTTTAATTGTAAGCTGCTAATTGGGGGGAGGGGATTTGTTATGTGGCTATAGATAAGTAATACTGATGGCCTCTTAGATTCGATGGAAATAGAATAAAAGAAGATTATGAAAAAAATTTATTTAAAGAGACTTTTAGAGTACTGTGAGTCCACCCACACCATCACTAAAGTGGCTGCCCTTTGCCTCAAATGCATCAAAAAGGTTTAATAGCTCTAATCAGAGAGCATGGTATGTGGCCACTGTATTCGGACATTGTTATGTTTGGGTCTGGAGTGGCCCCCAAAAAACTCATGTTAAAAAAAAAGCCTGTTCTCCACTGCAGCAAGGTTCAGAGGTGGGGCATGGCTGGAGGAGGTGGTCATGGGGGTATGGCCTTGAGGACGCTATCTGTCCCTGGCCACCAGTCTCTCTCTCTCTCCCTCTCTCTCTCCTGGCTGCTATAAGCTGAGCCGCTTTCCTCTGCCATGCCCTGCCACCATGACGCTCTGCCCTGGAGCCGGCCAACCATGGACTGAATCTCTGAAGCGTGAGCCAAAAGAAACCTTTCGTCCCCTGGGTTATTTTTGTCAGGTATTTTGGTCACAGCAATGAAAAGATAACACAGGCATGAACAGTGAACTGAAAGCTTACTCCTACATGAAAATGTCATTAAGCAAGAAACTTTGGTTGGCTCCTATGACAGGGAAAAGAAAGAGGAAGTCACCGTGGCTTGCTCTCAAGCCACTGAGTTTGTCAGGCCAGAGGATACGAGGATGTATTCCAAAGCCGGAGTTGGGCCCCCTGAAAAGAAAGCGTCCTGGAGCCATTTAAACTTGACACAAAGACCACCTGGAAGAATAATGGGGCTCAGCAGAGTGATCTGCATGTAAAGCATCAACGCCCACGTAGGAGAGATGCAGGGAAGCTTCTGGAGCACTCACAAGAGAAAGATCCAACACCTCACATCTGCCAAACCCAGAAAGCATGCAGCCACGCTATAGTGAGGTAAATTAAGAACTTCTGCTCCCTTCTTCCCTCCTCCTCCTGCTCCTAGGAGGGAGGATCTTGTAATAGCAGCTAGCTAGAGAAAAAGATGGCTCCCTACAGCTAGCCCCAGCTCGGGGAGAGAAGATTCAATTACCCAGCAAAGATGTTCTTTCCAATTCAAAGTAAACCAAAGATTGTATTACCAAGTGACCAGAAAATCTAGTCTTGTCAAATTTTTATCCAGGGGCTAAGGAAGTACATCTCCCCTGAAAAGACTTTAGAGGAATGGTGAAAGACAAAAATAAATTGGCATTTGGATTATATCCCAGGAGATGCATTGGTTAAACATACCAGTTCCACGAGTTTACGGAATGTTTCATACTGCAGCCCACTTTTAGGGACTCAAACTATATGAAAAACACATCAGGGAAGTCATATGCTTACCCTTCTTTAATCCTTTATATCCCAGATTTATTTGAGCATGGATCCCTTTCTGTTCCTGTATTCTGAAATCAGCTAGGTCTTGTGCAAATCCCTTGGCCCAGTTTAGCCTGGTTTCCCCATCTTTAAAATAGATATAATACTAGACCTACCTCATACGTCATTTGAGAGAATGAAATGATTTAAGTGAACATAAAGTACTTAGCACCTAATAAGTACTCTATAAATGCTGAAGAAGGAAAAACATCTGTGGAAAGACAATGCCTAGTTTTTCATTTTTGCAACTCAATTGCTTTTTAAAAGAAAATGTTAAAGCTGCACCAAAGGACTAAATATGGTTTCTGAGTCAGTGAAAAGTGTCTATGTCTCTAATCAACAGCACCACTATTACATTTGGTTACTCAAGGTCTGGTGCCCTCCTAATCTTCTCTGGCAGCCCATAGTTGCCCCTGGGAATTCATATCATATCCCTATAGAACAAATTATCCCTACTGATCAAAATTATCCAATCTTTGTCTGCATCAGACTCTTCCTTCCTTCAGAGTTGCTAGAGAGTAGGTAGCCATCAAACTGCTTATGAACAGGGGCTTTGTCCCATTTATCTCTGAAGCCACAGAACGGATCTAAGAACTATCCCATATCAAGAGAGGAAAAGATAGAAGACAAAGGTTCAAATATTTCTCTCTGCAACATGAAGAACAGATTGCCCATAGTTCTCTATTATATATTGACAGCTTAAAAGAGTTAAACTAATCTATTTAAATAAATCATTTCGCATTTCTGTTCTTTGAGTGATTGCCCCCAAAAATAAAATGTACAGTTAGCTATTTTTTTGAGGTATTAGAGATTGAACCCAGGGGCATTTTACCTCTGAGCTATATCCCCAGCCCCTTTTATTTTTTTATTTTGAAACAAGGTCTCACTAAGTTGCCGAGAGTCTTGCTAAATTGCTGAGGCTATCCCAAACCTGCGTTCATCTTGTCTCAGCCTCCCAAGTACTGGCATTACAGGCATGTGCCACCACACCTAGCTAAATATATAGTTATCCTAATATCAGAAGATAAATTTTCCCTCCTCTCAATTACTACAAGGACTTTAGAGCCATTCTAACTCAAGCCACACCATCTCATCTTGAAAGCTACTATTTTCCAGCATTTTAACTTACCTTGATCTTTCTTACCCCTGATAAAAGACAAAATTTGAACAAAAATCTAATTGCCTTTTATTTTCAATTCTAGAATAAAATAGAATGAGTATGCCAAGAAGCTGAGCAGAGGGGGTTGGCATTATAGACAGAAAAGGGCTGAAGACAGCAGAAGCAGGGAACAAAAAGAATACTGGTCCTTCCCAAGTCACTCTCCATACAGGGTTAGAACACAGGGGAGTTCCTTATTATGCTAACTCAGGTTGACTAGAATTTCCTACTTCTGGAAAACTGGCCTGTTTCAAAGTTTAGTTGATTACATGGAATATGAGTGACTTTTTTCTGGGTTGGTCTGGTCTCCTGGAGCCAAGTTCAGGAGGCTTGTCCAAAATAATAGCTTCCATAAATTTTGTTTAATTCCTCAAAAATTAGATATTGTTATTGGTGTTTAATAGGCTTGATAGTTTTTCTAGATTTACCTACATGTTTACCATCGTCTTTGTTCACCTTTCCTTCTTTTCGAATCTTCCTTCTGAGATTATTTTGCTGTTTCTTGGAGTAAATTTAGAATTTCCCCTAAAGAACATCTGTTATGCAATTGTTCTTGAAAGACAATTTTATAAGGAATAGCATTCTGGGTTAACAATCATCTCAGCCTTTTAAAGTTTTATTTCAATATCTTCTGACCACTATTGTTGTTATATAGAAAGTAATTGCAAGTAATTATCATGTAGCTTTTAAGATCATCACTTGTCTTTGGGGCTCTACAGTTTCCCTAGGATATAACTCTGTGTGGATTTATTTTTAAGAATTCTTCTAGAAAAATAATCCAAATTTAAAAATGGGCTATTGAACTGAATAGATACTTCTCAAAAGAATAAATACAAATGGCCAGTAAATATATGAAAAAATGTTCAACATCATTAACAATCAAGGAAATGCAAATCAAAACTACCCTGATTCCATCTAACTCCAATTAGAATGGCAACAATAAAAAATACAAACAATAATAAATGCTGGGGAGGATGTGGGGAAATAGGAATTCTTATACACTACTGGTGGGTTTTTAAATTAGTGCAATCACTATAGAGATCTGTATGGAGGTTCCTCAAAAGACTAGAAATGGATACACCATATGACTCAGCTATACCACTCCTCTGTATCTTTCCAAAATATTTAGTTAGAATACTCTAGTAGTATATGCATACCCAATGCTTATTGCAGCAAAATTCGCAATAGCCAAGTTATGGAACCAACCCAGATGTCCATCAGCAGATGAATGTATAAAAAAATATGGTATACACACACAATGGAATTTTACTCAGCCATAAAGAAAAACAAAATTATGTCATTTGCAGGAAAAAGGATGGAACTAGAGAATATTATGCTAAGTGAGGTAAGTGAGTCTCAGAAAGTCAAGGGTCATACATTTTCTTTCATGTATGGAAGCCAGAGAGAAAATAGGAAAGAAAAGGGACTTCAGTCAAATGAGGAGACAAATCGGTGGAAGGGGATTGGGAAAGAGAGGTGGAGAGGAGGAAAACAAGGCTTGAGGAAGGGAACAGTTCGAATAAGGCTACATCCATACGTGCAGGTATCATTATCAATCTCACAAATATGTATGGGAGGAAGAAAGCTGGAGTAAGTGGAATCCAGGTAAACATACCAAGTGATCTGTGCATGTATGTATGTATCACTTTGAATCTTGCTCTGATCATAACAACAATGCACCAATAAAAGTACTTAAAAGGATTTTTTCAGAGGTTTACTTGGCCTCTAGAACTTGAGTTTTGCATCCTTCATCATCTTTGGATAATTCCCACTATTATTTCTCCCAAATATTATCTCTTTCGCTTTTCTCTAGTTTCCTTCTGAAACTCCAATTGCATCTATATTATACCTTCTTACTCTAGTCTACTTGTTATAGACCTCTCTTGCCTCCATTCTCCAGGGGGTGTTAGAGCTCATTAATCCTTTTCTTATTATGTAAACTACTCTTCAGGTTTCTCACAAATTATTTTAATTTCGTTTCCAGAACCACTTCTTGTTCTTTTTTTAAACCATGTGCTTCATGGTACTCTTTTTTTTTTTTTTTTTTTTTGCAGTACCGGGGATTGAACCCAGGGGCGTTCTACCTCCGAGCTACACCCCCAGCCCTATCTTTTATTATTTTGAAACAGGGTCTCATGAAGTTACAAAGGCCTCACTAAGTAGCTGAGGCTGGCCGCGAACCCGGATCCTCCGGTCTCTGCCTCCCAAGTACTGGGATTACAAGCATGCGCCACCATGCACAGCTTTCATGGTGCTCTTGATTGTATTCTTTATCCTCCTTTAAAAATTTTAAATAGTTATACTTACATTTGGCATCTGTTAAATTCCAACCCAGTCTTTGCTGGTCTGATTCTGTAGAACGATAATTTTTCTGATCTTGTCCATGTTTCTGCATGTGGTTTATTACTTTTTTAAAAATTTTATGCTCATGTGCATAGGAATCATATCTGTGAGATTTCTTTTTTCTTTTCTCTCGTGTGTGTGTGTGTGTGTGTGTGTGTGTGTGTGTGTCTGTGTATGTGTTACTGGGGATTGAACCCAGAGGCATTCTATCTTGGAGTTAAACTCACACCCATATTTTATTTTTTAATTTTTTTAAATTAATTTATTTTTTGGGGAGCAGAGTCTCGCTAAGTTGCTGAGGGTGCCCTCAAACCTGCAATCCTCTTGTCTCAGCCTCCCAAATGCTAGGACTACAGCCATGTGCCACCACACAGATTTCTTTGAGCCCCGAGTTCATCATGATATCCTTCAGAGTGTTACCTTTTATTTTGTTAGTGCCAGCACTTTAGTCTCCAGGTTAAGGTTTTTCAATCCATAATTTTATGGATTCTGTGCAAAAAATTCTATGTGACAGTGGGCCCATGTAGTCTTCTCAGGAAACACATTTTTTTCCTGTTCCAGGTAGAGTCAAGGTAGAGACAGGCAAGAATCTCTACATCACCTGCAGTTGACAGATTTTTCCGGCCCACCCACTGAGGACAGGGAGGACCCAGCTTTAGGGCCCAACCTTGCAAGAGTCCCAAGATTTAAATCCCACACCCAGCTCATTAATGTGACTGTTCCCTGCCCTTCTAACCCATGTCTTCGGGTTATTATTGGAGAAACAATAATCCTTCTTTTCCTAATGACTCATTTAAGCATTAATATTTTTAATATTTCTAGATACTCTTTACAAGAAGGGTCACTCCAGATGTCTATTCCAGCATGTTATCAAAGGAAGAGGACCCTGAATCTCTAAATAGTGATATTCATTTCTATTCATTTGACATTCAGTGACATTTCCTATTCATGTGTGGAAATGGGCCTTTCTTCAGAACACAGTGGAACTCAGTATACCATGAGATGATAGATAAATAGTTAAGTAGGTAAATAAGTAGATAGATGTACAACTCTCTTCATTTTTTTCCCACTGACAATTATGACTTGGACTTCTACCACAAAAAAAAGAAGGAAGTGCTATGTGTTTTCAAAAAATAGAAATGGTATATTTGTCAGTGTCCCTCCTCAATCTAAGGCTAAGGAATTACATTCTTAATAACATTTCACAATTTCTCTTTTAACACGAATTCTCCTCACATGAATTTTCTTCACACAGAAGGCATATTAATAGTAAGCAGAATACAGCCCAATACTACTAGAATATATGTTCTAAATGATATAAAGAAATAGCTACACATCACTATTATCTTCAGGGTGGCTTCCTTTTCATTTGTCAAAATGCAAATTCGACCAATTCATTGAATTTAGTCTGTGCATTAAACAGTATTCACCAAGGGTTTTGTGGAGCTTTTTGTTTTTGTTCTTATCATAAAAGGACTTCTAAGAAGAGAATCGCTGTGTATGAATAATAATGTTATCATTCAGCAGGATTTTGAAAACTGCTTTCCTCTTTTTTTGTATATTACCAGCATTTTTCTTTCTTTCTTTCTATTTTTTTTTTTCAGATTATCTGGGCCTGCCACTTGCTTCCTCAGCACAATTGAACACATAATTACTATGTAAATTTGGATTTCCACATGCTTCCAGGGGAACATAGACTATTTGGTATTGGAGATTTTAAAGCATTAATCATTTGGAATATGGTACACTTGACTTAATCTGTAAAATGAAGATAATCCTTATCTGTCTTGCAGGGTTTAGTATGAGGATTAATTACTTGATTTTGGTTAAGCAATTTGAACATAAAAAGTATTACAGAAGTGAAGATTAGACCTAATATTATTAAATAGAAATTACTGGGCCATTCTGCAGATAATCACAGGGATATATTTTCTGTTTACTATTATTTTGTTATTATTATTCTCATCTATTCTATTAGGTCATTATTGAGTAATTTATAGAATAAGATATGTAAAACAACAAGCAGAATTTCTTTTTCGGGACCTGATACTCACATATATGCTTTCCTTCTTTAACAGAAGGAACACTGAATATGTCATTACTATCAAAACCTGTGATTCCCTAATTCTCTCATGTTGACCTGTTTCATACAATATTGTGATATGGCTCAGGGACCACTGAAATTATTTTTGGTTGGGAGAGTATTGGGAAGAAATGGCAAATCTCTATTAAGAATTATTTGTTTAAAATAAAAAGTAATATGTGTACATAGAGATATTTACTTTTAAAATTAAGCCCCAAGACCAATAAAGAAAGGATAAGCTCAATTTTAATTAATAATTAAATATGCTCTACTTTGTGCCCATGTAGATTCCTGGTCATATAAAAGAATTCTCAAGCAATATATATTGATTGCAAACCCAACATTCTATAAGAAGAGAAGAAAGAATAGAACAAACATAAAACTAATCCTTGTTATTAAATGTCTCAATGACTTCATTTTCTAAAGAATAAAGTATAAATTCATCAACATAGTGCTAAAATCTTCACCCTTTGTCTACTGCCTAACTCTCAAACCTCATTCTTTCTTTCAACGAATTATTTTTAAACAATTATTTATTATGCATCTAATACATGTTAGGCCCATTTTTAAGTGTTAGTGAGAGAGAGAGAGAATTCTGAGAGTACAGAGTCTAGACTCTAGCAAGAGATACAAGTATCTTAACTAAAAAAAAAATTAATGGTATATGCTGTATAGTTGGGTCAGGAGCTACAAAGTATGAAGGTTATTACAGAATGCAATAAGGGCAGATACCAGAGAACCCAATGGGCGAGGGGGTAGAAAGTTTTTCCTACTGAAGTGCCATTTAAGCTAATACCTAAGCAAAGGAAATTATCCAGGCAAACTTATAGAGGAATGAAGATGGACAGGTGGCAGTGTGCGCAAAGGCTCTAAGGGGAAAGCACCTGGCACACCAGAGGAGAAGAAAAAAAAAATTCATGGTGCAAAAACTGGCTGGAAATGAGGCCACAGAAGTAGAGGGGGTGGGGTAGATCAGAAAAGCCTTGTGAACCATTTTAGAATCTTCTCCTAAAAGCAATGAAAACCCATTGAAGCATTTGAAGCAGTAGTGTGAAATATTCACATATGTGCTTTTTAAAAACCATTCTGACTGTGTGGAGAAAAAACTGACAGTAACAGGAATTAAACACAGGCTATTATTGTTAGGGAGCTATTGCTATGACTGAGTCTACAAAGATGGTAGGAAAGAAGCAAGAAAAAGAGGAAGGGAAGGAGGGACAGAAGATAAGGAAAAAGGAAAGTAAAGAAAGCTCTTCACAATTTCAAAACTCAAATGACAAGAAAAAATATTTTCTTCTCATACCAAGCAAAGCGCTAATTCCCGTAATATATAAAGAAGTTCTACAATTCAATAAGAAAAAAGCTAACTCAGATTTAAATGAGAAAATGATAAACAATTAATTTAAAAAGAAATATAAATGTTATAAACATTTGAAAAGATATTAATAATGAGGGAAATTAAAATGCCACAGAGCTATGTTTATCTACTATTGGCAACACTGAGGGTTTAACTGAATGTCAGTTTGGGAGTTTTAGGTAAATGTAACCGGACAAAACAGTTAAATAAACTTTCTACCCAATATTATACATTCTGTTCATGGAAATTCACATTGCACTCTTTCATGAAAATTACTTTTAAAAATCTTCAGTATAAAACTATTTAATTTGGTTTAACCCAGTGTTGTGGGTTGAGTCCTCAAAAGCGGATTCTAAGATGGAGACTTGCACACATGCAGAAGTTTAGTGGGGAGTAATTAGAAGTGCTATTACAGCACTGCATTCACTGACTGTAGTGGGGATGAGTGGAGCCCAGAATAGCAAAGCCAAGTGGTGTACTTAACTCTCAAGGCTGAATAAGCATAATTACCATGACAGAAAAGTCAGATGGCCTAACTCATAGGGATCAGTGGAGATGGCAGAGGAAACATCAGGTTCCTAGAGGAAAGATAAATGGACAGACAATAAGGATAATCCTTAATTTGTATAACAAAGGGAGACTATGAGTGGATGAGCAGGGGGTTGAAGCTAGACCTCCCAAAGGAAAGTCATAATCTCTTGCCCAATTTCCAGGCCTCAGCCAATTCTCAGACCCAGAATTCACTTCCTGAAGAAGAAGCTGGGTCTGTACAAGGAAGGGTTAAGAAATACCATGGCAAGAGTGTACAGTAGTAATTCCCCAACCCTTCCCCAACAATTCACTCAGTTAACAATACCCTGGAAAAAGAGAACACCCAGACCTTCGAGGACCGTTATGCACAGGGCTGAGCTGACACTGGTACCTGGTGACACAGAGTATCATCATCGAGATGAGGTAGCAACTGTACATGGCGCAGGTCTTTCTCCTGGTTTTCATTCACAGTGAATGTATTATGAACATTAATTCAGTCTCGACTCTTTTCTGTTATAATGGAGAGATATAATTCTTTTCTGTTATAATGAAGGCATCAGGACCATCTGGATATTCTACAGAAAATCATATTTATCCATTCTATTGATGATATTATATAAGCCAGACTTGATTAGCAAGAAGAGACAAATATTCTGGGTGCCACAGTAAGACTCCTGTGCTCCAGACGGTGGAAATAAACCCCACAAAGATTCAAGAGCCTAAGTGATCAGGGAAATTTCTAGGAGTTTGGTGGTCTTGGTTGTGGTCAAGCATCCTCCTCAAATTAAAGAGCACCTCGTTCACCTTGTATCTCTTACCACTGAGAAAGAAGCATATCACTTGGTAGGGAAATTTGGGATTTGAATGCAATATATTCTCCATATGGAATATAGCCCCAACCCATTTACTGGGTGACGGGGAAGACGCTAGATTCAAGTTAGTCCCAGAGGCAGGTGGGGGCAGGGGTCTCTATAGAAGGTCTAGAATGGTATCAGCAGCCTTTCATCTTGGGTCATATAATCTATCAAATCCCTTGGCAGTCTCTTTGGTAGAGGAAAATAAGTAGAGTTTGGGGCCAGCACAATAAGGAAATCGTAGCACAGACTTTAGGCTTCTAAAGTAAGGACATGCCATCTGCAGCAGAGAAGTAGGCACCATTTATAAACCAGCTTCCAGCATCTTCCGCAGCCCTGATGGAGTCTGAGCATCTGATCATGGAACACACGGCCACACCTGCCAGTGATGAGTCATAAGGTTGGGCTGGCTGAGGTAGATATGGAGCCCTCATAAGGAAAGACTTGCCAGCCAACCGTAGGAAATGCAGACAACCTCCAGCTCTCAGCTCACTCAGGGTCTGCCTCCACCACAGAGACACTTCATCAAAGGTACACCATCCCCAGGGCCCACCGCTGAAGAGTGAGACGAGAGCAAAGGTCTGGCTACTGCAGCCTGGTGCGGGACATTCCAGCAGACCATTTGCTGCTTAGCTCCCAGGCAGGTTGGCTGAGGCTTTGGTAGATGTGCATTTACATCCGATTTCCTCCTCTTCTGCCTAATATTGGTTTTTTCCACTTTTTTTTTTTTACAGGTGTTGATCCTTTAAAAATATCTAGCACCATAAATTTCTTCTTAGAATCTTCTTCCAGAAAAGCAACCCTGCAAACACTTCATAAAATGGAAGTGATAGATCTAGAATCAGGCCCCAGCAGGCTCAGTGGACAAAAGAAAGCAGCACAAACATGTGGCCCAGATTCCCATGTCACTCCCCAGTGTTGTGTCAATGCCTCTCCCTCAGCTCATACCTGGGACCTAATTGGGGGGCAAGGGTGACTCCCTATGACTAGCTGATGAAGGACAAAAACCGAATCTGGTTCACAGATGGATCTGTTCAGTATGTCAGTGCAAGCTGCTTGCTTACCCTGCCACTCAGGTTGGCCCTAAAAGAAAGCTGTGCGAGAAAATCTCCTCAGTAGGCAGAGCTTTGAGCAGCGCACCTGGCCATTTATTTTGCATGGAGAGGAAAGTGACCAAGGTAAGAATATACATAGTCTCTGCAGCAGGTGGAGTCCTGAAAGCAGCAAGTTTTGTCGATCAGGGAAAAACATGTCTGGGGAAGAGGCATGTAGAAGGACGTATGGGAATGGACACAAAGATCTCTGTATCACACATTAATGTCCACCAGAAAGCATCTACTGCAGAAGAAGTGCAGAAAAATGAAGTCGACAAGGTAACCGTCAGTAGATGTCAGCCAGCTCCTAGAGTTGGCCACCTTTGTGCTGGCACAGTGGGGGTATGAACTGACTCCGAGGTGGCAAGGTTTTTCATTCATGACCCCAACTGCACAGGCTCCCTCTAGCCAAGGCCAATCTAGCTACCATCGCCATGGGCTTTCCAACATGTCCAACGGGACCATCCTTCACAGAGGCCAACCAACTTGTTGGTGTGAAACTGAACACATCTAACCTCTCCCCCCTTGGGAAGGTCAGTGATTGATTCTGATCAGGATTGATTCGTATTCCAGTTATAGGTTGAAATTACTCATAACATTGCCTTGGGTCAAGGGACCCGTTCTGTGGCAAAGGAAGTGCAGCGTGTGACCAGGTAATGAAATCCACTGATCACACAGACGTCATCACCCAGAGCTGCTGACCTGATGGAGCAGTGGCGGGCTTCCTGAGAACCCAGCCCAGGCGGAGCTTGGCGAGGATGCTATTAGGAGAACAGGGCGCCATCCTTTAGGATATCGTATACCATTAAACATATGGCCCTAACTGGGTACCATGTTTCTAAAAGATAGAATATAGAGAACAGAGGGGTGGAGGTAGATGTCCTGTTCATCATCACCCCAGTTACCTGCTGCAGGAATCTGTGCTTCCCACTTCTGAATCTTTAGGCCCTGAGGCTCTAGAGATCCTGCTCCTCAGTGGTGACTCACTTCCACCCGGAGATTCACTGAAAGCCCCACTGAACCTAAAGCTAAGGCTGCTGCCTGGTCGCTTTGTGTTCCTTGTGACAGGAGACCAGCAAACAAAGGGAAGCTAATATACTGGCAAGGGACATTTAACCCTGGGGACCAGGGGAATAAAGGGCTGTGTCTACATAGTGAAGGCAGGGAGAAATACGGTTGGCACTCAGATGATCCATGGGCCATCCCTTGGTATTCCTAAGCCCAGTTTCAACTCTCAATGGGTAAATTTAGGAGTTTTGGTCTGATAAAGTCGTGGTCATCAGAGGCATAACCTTTCCAGGATTGAGGGTTGTGGCCATGCCATCTAGAACTGGAGAAGCATTAAACAGGGGGTAGGTAAAATAGAATAGAAGGTAAAAGCAGAAGATAATCCATGTTAATTATCTTGGAATCAATTGCAGCAAGAGGGACTACAGTTTGCCCTACTACCCTCCTCTTGTACTTTCTTTCCAGAACTTTTGACCAACCAGAATCCTGGAGAAGCTACATTTTTACAGAGTGAGCTCAATGTGAAAAACCAGAATCCCGGAGAAGCTACATTTTTACAGAGTGAGCTCAATGTGAGAAGCAAGTGGATTTCATCATTGCAAGGAGTGGACTGTCTCAGCAGTGCGGATGTCTCACACAGATCCCTTTGCTCCCTTGCGCCCACACCCCGCAGCAGCTGTAATTCTGTTAATGGCTGTCATTTGCCCCCTTTCTCTTGAGAATTGCCCTTGAACAACAGGAGCTTCCTCCCCTTCCTCCCCCAGGATGTTAGGCACCTTAGAAACCCCAGCTGCAAGTCAGCCCACAGCTAATAACTGCTTGATAACTAGGATACAGAAGGTTGGACTCCTTCCCTGAAGGCATGTTCAATTTTCAGTGCAATTACTACTTCAGAACTCCCTGTGAGAGAAGCCTAAAGCTAGACTTCAGCTGAGGCCACATTCTTGCTCCAGTTCTGATCCTCTCACCTCTTTTCTTCTGAGAGTACACCCAAAAGTAGTCCCTTGCATAAGGATCCCCATCTCGGGTTCTGATTCTAGGACACAAATCAAGTCACAGTACTTCAGTTTCTTCACCTATACCTATTATTATTGTTACACCCTTGTTACAGAGAAGGAAATTGAGGATTCAATATTATAAAATATTTAGGCTAGGCCTGGTGGTGCATTCCTGTAATCCTAGCTACTCTGGTGCTAAGGCAGGAGGATCACAAGTTCACAAGGATCACAAGAACATTTGCGTTGTTTCTAAGTTGGTACAATTATGAAAAAAGCCAGTATAAATATTTGCATATGCATTTTTGTAAAGACCAAAGTTTTCCTTTCTTTTAGATAAAGACCTAGAAGCAGAATTTCTGGGTCACATTATAAGTGTGTGTTTACTGTTAAAAAAAAAAAGCAAAACAGTTTTCCAAAGAGGCCGTACCATTTTTGCATTCCCATTAGTAATGTGAGAGAGTTCTAGTTGTCCCACATTGTTATCAGCATTTGAAATTGTCAAGTTTTTCTGTTTCTTGGTTTTTGCTTTATCATTCTAATAGGTGTGTATCTCGTTTTGGGCTTCATATACATTTTCCTAACAATTAATGATGTGGAACACTTTTGCTATAGTTAGATATAGAATGGCTCCTTGAAGAGCTCATAAATTGGTGTTTGGAGTTGATGAAATTGAGTCATGAGGGTTGTAATCCCAGTAGTGGAGTAATGGATTTATGTGGGCGGTGGCCTGGACCAGTAGGGTGTGGTTTTCACTTTCTTTAGCAAAGTGCCTATTCAAATATTTTTAAGTACTGCATATTTTAATACATGAAGAAAAATAGGCTTTTTAACCAGAAAATTTTTGCTGCCTTTTTGAGTTTCAGGTGTTCATTTTTGTAGGAAAATAAACAGAAAAACCTTCAAGGAAGATTCATCTCTCCTCAAAATGTAAATTCGATTCCATCCATTTCCATGCAAATGACATAATTTTGTTCTTCTTTATGGCTGTGTAAAATTCCATTGTGTATATATCCCATAATTTTATAATCCATTCATCTGTTGATGGACATCTTAGATGGTTCCATAGTTTGGCAATTGTGAATTATGCAGCTATAAATATAGATATGCATGCATTAGTCTGATAAGTGAGATTAGTCAGTCACAAAAAGTGAAAAGTCAGATGCTCTCCCTAATATGCGGAAGCTAGGGAGAATAGGGCATAGGAGGGACTCCAGAAAAAGATGGAGAAAACCTTAGATGAGTAAAGAAAGTGGCCTAACTGAGGAAGATGGGAGGGGGGAAGAAGGAAACACCCTAATGCACAGGATGTATATACACAAACTTATCAAAGTCAACTACTATGCTGAGCATGAGAAGGAGGTAATGGGGGAAGAAATTGGGGGAGGGTTAACGACCAATGTGTGCATGTATACTTCTACCACCCTGAAACCCATCAAGATGTATGATTACAATGCACCAATAAATTTTTTAAAAAAGTAAATCTGTAGCCAGGAGTGGTGGTGCACGCCTGAATTCCAGTACTTGGGAGGCTGAGACAGAAGGATCGCAGGTTCAAGACCAGCCTCAGCAACTTAATGAGACCATTAACAATTTAGGGAAACCCTGTCTCAAAATAAAAAATAAAAAGGACTGGGGGTATAGCTTGGAGGTAGAATGTCCCTGAGTTCAATCCCTAGTATCCCCCCCCAAAAAAGCGTAAATCTAAGAATACAAATTCATATAACTTTTTTATGGGATGCTTTACAAAAATAAATATTTCAAGCTATTTAACCACCAGTACAGCACAAACACTGAAAACCAGAACAGACACCAGCTATAGACTACATGTGTAGCCATACTAGGATATATTAGCTGAATATTAGCTCTGCCAACAAAACATATCAAAATCCTCAAAATGCATATGTTCTTGGAACTCTAAATTCCATATTTAACAATTTACCATAAGGAACAAATTAAGGAAAATAAATATATATACACTCATATACATATATCATACCAACATACACATATACATTCAACACAGTGTTGTTTGTGATATAAGAATGCTAAACATAATCTAACTACCCAATGATGTAAAATTTTAAAATAAAATATATGTCCATACAATGGAATACCATATAATCTTTTAAAATGATGTTTTAGGTATGGTCGTACTGATATTTTTAAGTATTCATGATATACTTGGGAGGCTATGACAAGAAGGTCACAGGTTCAAGGCCAGCCTCAACAACTTAGCAAGGTCCTCAGCAACTTAGAGACCCCCTGTTTCAAAATAAAAGGGGCTTCAGATAAAGCTCAGAGGTCGAATGCCCCTGGGTTCACTCCCCAGTACCAAAAAAAATGACATAAAATAAAAGAGAAGAAGAAGGAGTATTCATGATAAAACATGTATAGTTTGAATCTAGAATGTCTCCCAAAGGTACATGTGTTGAAGACTTAGTCCCAAGCATTGTTCAGAGGCGGGGCTTTTAGAAAATGACTGGATGATAAGGGGTCAGTGGATTAATCCATTTGATGGATTAATAATTCGGATGGACTACTGGGAGGTGGTAGAATCTGTAGAAGATGGGGCCTAGTTGAGTTCTGCCTTTGGGACTATGTCTTGTCCCTGGCCCCTTCTTCTCTCTCTCTGCTTTCTGGCAATTTGAGCTAAGCAGCTTTCCTCCCCACGTCCTTCTACCATGATGTTCTGCCTTGCCTCAGGACCAAAGCAATAGAGTCAACCAACCATGAACTGAAACCTTTGAAACCATGAGCCAAAATAAATCTTTCCTCCTCTAAGTTGTTCATGTCAGGTATTTTGGTCACAGCAACAAAAAGCTGACTAACACAAATCACTAAGAGAAAAACACAAATCACATAAAGCTATTTAAGAATGTTTGTACATATTAGTGTGAAAATATTTACACAAAGAGTAATAAGTGTAATAATTGGTGTTTTCTCTGTAGTTTTTGATTTCATGGAATGAATATTGCTTTAGTAATGGGGAAGGGGAAGGAATAAAAGCAAAACATTACAGAGAAATAAAAACATCATAATTAATTATTAATAGTAATGGATGAATCAAGGAAAAGTTAAAATGTGTTGGATATACTTATTAAAGAATGCAGATTCATATAAAATATTAAACTATTTCTATTTCATTGCTTCATTTGTATAAAGAAGACCTCATTCCTCAGGAATGCTAGATAAAGGAGATGGGATATATTTTTGAGTGCATGTTTTCCAGTGTGAGCCATGATGTGTG
>PVJS01014110.1:0-40931 GCA_004027185.1 Glis glis
AGGAAGGAAGGAAGGAAGGAAGGAAGGAAGGAAGGAAGGAAGGAAGGAAGGAAAGAAAGGGAAGGAAGGAAACTGCCCAGCAAACACATTCAGACATAATCATCTAACACAGACCACCCAACTATCTCACTAGTCATGGATGGCTCCACTGTACGTTGGGGACTTTCTTGTTGAAGCAAATATTCCCTGATCACCAAAACTTGTTCTTCAGCCTGAAACGCATGGGGTTACTGGCAGCCAGAGAATCATTCAGGGCCTCACATGGCTGCCTAAGGCTCCCCAGGCCCTTGTGATGTCGCTGCATAGGGAGAGAGCTGTAAGCCAAGCCCAGAGCCCAGCATGCCTTGCACACTGCCGGCAGCTGAGCAGCCCTGGCTCCCCGGGATGGCTCCTACAAATACTTCCCAGAAATACAGGAAAAAATAGTGCTAACCCTATTTTCCTTGTGATTGCATTAGTGTGGAGATTTTCTGTGGTGTATGAATAGACAAAGGAAGATGGATGTCAGAATGGACGTTGAAGAAGGAAAAGTGGACATCAATCAGCCTCCAGCTATTTCCATTAAAAGTGATAGCAGAAGCTGGGCGTGGTGGCACACGCTTGTAATCCTAGTACTTGGGAGGCTGAGACAGGAGGATCTCAGGTTCGAGGACAGTCTCAGCAATTTAGTGGGGCTCTCAGCAACCTAGTGAGACCCTATTTCCAAATAAGAAATAAAATCGGTCTGGGGTGTAGCTCGGAGGTAGAATGCCTCTGGGTTCAATTCCCAGTACCACACACACACACAAAAAATGATACAGAGACAGAAACCATACCTCTCGGTGACCAACTGCATGATCCCAATTTGAACTTTCTGTCTTCTAGACTGCAGAGGTCAGAGCCCTGCCTGGTTTTGATATGGTCCCATCAGGGGCTGGGCTGTTTCTTGTCCACTACTCCTTCCTCCACCTCTAACTTAGCTGGAGGTCACAGTTCAGATGTTAAAGAGACTGAAAATGTTCTTCTTGAGGAATAAACATAATTCTTTGTCAACCCACTGAATTTCCAACTGAAACTGTGGCCGGTTTCTACCTCTAACCAGGAAAGACAAGAGGTGAACTTCTTTTATCTCATTTCATCAGTAACATTGTTATTCATCATTTTTTAGCCAAGATGATTGTCTACATGGGAGAGGAATCAAATAATCACAAATGTTTACATGAACATTAAGTGCCAGACATGTTACTAAGCAATATCATTAGCCTCGTGTTTCCAATAAAAATATGACACTCGGAGATGTTAAGAACTTTGTTTAAGGTCACAATTACTAAGTGGAATGGACCAGAATTTGAACTAGAACTCACTACTGGTAGAGCTATATAACTTGAAGCAAAAATGCCATCAATTTCCTAGTTAATGGGATAAATGCTTAGGTAATTCAAATACAAATTGAATAGGCTTTCCAATGATAACTTTAAACTTTTTTCTTATAAGTAGCACAGAAAGAAACTACATAGGGTATAAAAGTGCTGCCAGGCCTACATTTTCAGAAATATTTTTGCTTTGGCAATTTCTCAAGCCTAACTAACTCCAATGATATATTACACCCTGCTTATTATCTACAAAGAAGACAAATAGTTAGAAAAATGTTTTTGACCCCCCACCACAAAGCAAATATGACCTCTTTTCCAAGCCAGGAACCTTGATTTGGACTTTGAATACTGATTTGGAAACGAGTTTCTTCATTTTTAAAGAATTAGCTCAAAGCAGCAGGTTTGTATCTCATATGACACAAGATGATCAATGACCACATTAGCTACTAATCTAAGGCATAAAACATGCATGAGGCATTAGCATGGAAATCTAACACGTTCCCACCCCAGGTGGCACTGGATTTCTAATCTGTTGTCCCATCTAATAGGAATAAACTTAAATAGCTTATTTAGAGGTTCATTTACAAAGTTAATAATTAGAGTGATTTACTCAAAAGGCAGGGGAGGAAGAATAAGGGAGATACCTGGGTGGGGATTGAAATGGGAGAAAAAATAAAAGTCATGTCAAAAAAGCCAAACTCAACTTCTTGGTATAATGTCTTTGCTTATCATTTTGCCTTGAAGGATATCTATTATACTTATGGAGGGAATCTGAGTTAGAAGGGACCAATAAGTAAATCCTGTTGCTACGGGACCCCGAGAAAGTTGTTTAATTTCTCAAAGATTTTTACATCTTTAACAGTGGAATGATAATACTTTCTTTGCAAGGAATAAAAGGATAACAAAAGCAAAGTGGTTAATAGAGTGCCTGACAGGTGGGAGGTACTCAATTACTACTGATTTCACCTATTAGTGGATTCGCCAGAAAGTGCTAAGGTACAAATGTGGGTCCCTCTCTCTGGCTCTTCAATTGCAGAGTCTGACCTCGTCATAAACTTTTTTTTTGTTTTTGTTTTTTGTGTAGTACCGGGGATTGAACCCAGGGGCGTTCTACCTCCGTGCTACACCCCGGCCCTATTTTTTATACTTTATTTTGAAACTGGGTCTCACGAAGTTGTGGGGGGCCTCACTAGGTAGAGAGAGAGAGAGGCAGGGAGAAAGAGAGAGAGAGAGAAATAAAGAGAGAGAGAGAGGGAGCTGAGGCTGGCCACGAACCCAGATCCTCCAGTCTCCGCCTCCCAAAGTACTGGGATTACAAGTGTGCGCCACCACGCCCAGCTAGTCATAAACTTTTGACACAGTGCATTTTGCACCTAGACCCGGTGCTGGGACAAGAGTTGAAGGAATTGTTTAACTTAGTGTTATATAGAATATTAGAAAAATGAGGTCCAGCTAATTAGAAACAAATAGGCATGGAGTCTTTCACCCTTCTCTCAGGTGACTCAAGTTTCTATATATACTATTCACGTGATCTGGTTCTAGGCTTATCCCTAATTTTTGAAAGGCCTGGGCAATAGTCCAAATAGAAACCAATATGCCTAAAAATTATAAAACAGCTAATAAAATTTAAATAAAATAGAGTCTATCTTCTAACCTAGAGAAAAAGTACCTTCATAATGTCCCAAAAGGCAAAATTCAAACGTATACTTCTGGGACCCCGTGGAGTTCTGTGCCTTTCTATGGCATCAAGGGAAGAGCCAGCTCTTCCTTCTATTCCCACCCCAGCTCATTTGGCCCTATGAGAGGCCTTGCACACGCAGTATGCTCCACCTAAATTATTGACCCATCCATGTTGATCACTTACATCCAAATGCTATTCCCACCCCCATTCCCATAACCAGCCACACCAAGACTACGTATTAAGCTCATTGTTGTGCCCACAGACATCATGGTTGTTCTTCCCCCAAGAGGAAGATCCTAAGAAAGAGGCCTGTGTGAGCTCTGTTAACAGTCTGAGGACTGTTTAGGCTGGGAATTCCATGGCATCCAGTACTGAAACCACTGTGTAGAATTGGGGGAGGACTCCTATGGCCCAGAGGGCACACCATACCATGGAGAAGGGCAGAGCCAGAAAGCCAGAACTGAGCCCTCAACACATAGAACTGAAGGTGGGGTCTCTCTTCCCCTAGCCTAGTAAAACCTACTCACTCAGTTAAGTTCATTTGTCTCCTCGCCAGCCCAGGTGCTCCTAAAGAGCCAGGTGTCAGTGTCCTCATTGCAGGAGAGCTCGATACTGTCCACAAAGTTCTATATATTACTGCAAGGGATTTCTTTTTCATACGAAGAATTGTTCTAGCTGGGTGTGGTGGTGCACGCTTGTAATCCTAGTACTTGGGAGGCGGAAACCGGAGGATCCGGGTTCACAGCCAGCCTCAGCTACTTAGTGAGGCCCTCCACAACTTCGTGAGACCCAGTTTCAAAATAAAGTACAAAAAATAGGGCCGGGGGTGTAGCGCGAAGGTAGAACGCCCCTGGGTTCAATCCCCGGTACCACAAAAGAAAAAAAAAATTGTTCTAAGGTATTTTCATGCCCATGTTTATTGTAAAAGAACAGGGCCTGCTTCACATGTCTAATAATCCTTGGCAAACTTAGCACCACTGAAAGATTTTCTGGGTCATAGAGAGAGCTTTTAAAAGCTGAATTAAAGTCACAAAACTCACTTTTATAGGGATGTGGAGAGAAGGTGCAAGCTACTACCCACAGCTTGCCATTAACTGTTGCTGCTGCCCTAACAGCAAAGAACCAGTAGTGAAAAAGTTTCACAAAACTTACTCCAGCCAGACTGTGGCTCTGCAGAAAGCAGGAATCTTCATTCAGGGACACATAGCAGCACCTTTGGTTGTGGCCACATCCCTCCATGAGCTGGTCCTTGCCTGGTTCCCCTCTCCCAACTATCCATCATCTCTTTCTCCCTCTCGGGCCTCACTTCTCTGAGGGTCTCAAACCACAATGAAATTAACTGGAGAGCTTTAGAAGTTGGTTCTAGAGAATCTCATTTAATTGGTGCAACCTAAGCACATGGATTTCTTTAACAATCCTCAGGTGACTGCAATGTGCAGGCAGGTTTGAGAATCAATGGTCCACTTGTTCTTTTCTGAACATATCCAGTACTCTCACATTCCTATACATTTTACTGCTGCTACAAATGCCCTTATTCCCACCTGGCAAACTGATTCTTATCCTGTAAGACAGTCAGGTGAAGCTCTACCCCAAGAAGTCAGGTGAACCTATTATGAGCTCCCAGAACACCTCACAGATTAAGTGGATCTAATGAAGACCACATAATTTATCATCCAAATCAACACACCATTAAATGTCAAGCAAAACACTAATAGTAACTATGCTGGGTAACAGGCATCACCTAGGACTCTCTCAAGCAAACTGGGATGGAAGATGACCCTAATGATAGCCCCGATCACATTAATCAGTAATCATGTACCAGCGTGTTGCTCTCCCATGCTAAACTGTGAAAGTCATTAAGGCAGAGACTGTACTCAGTACCCAACTGAGATTAGACATGGAATAGATGTTCCTAAACGAGGCCCACTGTTTTATAATGGTTAAGTGCATGGACTCTGTAACCAAAACGCATGGGTTCAAATTCCAGCTCTGCCTCTTATTAGCCACATGACTAGCCAATTTGTGTGCCTTACTGGCCTCATCTCTAAAATGATAATGACCACGGAATGTACTTAACTGGGTCGCTTAAAGGTTCAAGTGAGTTGAAATGTACAAAGCACCTAGAACAGTACCTGAACATAGCAGTAATAAGAACACAATTAAAAGTTTTTTATAACTCCTAAGAGAATGGATCAACCAGTTGAATAAGCTCCCACTGACTTTTTTCCTCTGGAGCTCCTTCAAATGATAGTGCTGTAGCGAGTGCTTATGATAATAACATGGACCGGACACTGTGGTATGCTTTGTATACAAGATCCCATAGGTCATTCACCAAAATCCTATCAAGAAAATATATTTATCTAAAGACCCACTGCTATGGTTTCAATTTGGACTGTCCCCCAAAGTCCCATGGGTTGAAAACTTGGTTGCCAGCCTGTGGGACTATTGGGAGCTGGTGGAACCTTTAAGAGGAGGAGCCAAGTGGGAGGAAATTAGGTCACTGGAGGTATGCCCTGGAAAGGGATACTGGGACCCTATCTTCTCTCTCTCTCTCTCACCACAGACCCAAAGTGAAGGGGCCAACCAACCATGGACTGAAACCACTGAAACTGAGCCAAAATAAATCGCTCCACCTTAAGAACTTATTTTTCTCGGGTATTTTGTCACAGTTTTTGACAGAAAACTGGTGAACATGCCCACACTTACAGAGAAGAAAACTGAAGTTCCAAAATAAAGAAGAGTTACACGGGCATTATATTTGATCTTTCTACAAGAAAAACACAACTCGAATCCCCTCTCCCTGCAAGTTTCTTGTGATTCCTTTGAGACAGAAAAGGGCTTCTCTGAAGTCCTTCTATTATACAATGTCCCTAATGTTCGAGGAAATGGAGAGTGGAAAAGGCAGTGGCAGTGAAATCTGCTTTGGGGGGAGCTCGTGTTCACTGCTCTTTAAAGCATTTTAACAATTCATGAAGCAATATTATCAAGGACATCATACATACGAAGCAGTATTTGAGGTACCCTGAGGACACCCAAAATTATAAAATCTTTTTCCTACCTCCAAGAAGTTCAAAATCTGAGAATATAGATAAAGTATTAAATGGCCTGATAGGACTTACAGAGCAGAAATATGAGGGAGATTCTCAGAGCAACATATATTTCCCAAATAACTGGTACAATTTGTGCCTGTCATAGGTCAGGAAAAGAAGGACTTCTGAAGAGAAGAGCTGGAGAAGGCATGAGAGTTGAGTCTTTGAGTAATTTTACAAACATTTAGCAACACCTATCATGCGTCAGACACTCCTTAAAGCTTATAAAAATAGAGGGGTATGCTCATGAAGCTCATAGTCCAGAGGGGAAACCAGACCCGTGGACAGATAACTCACATGGCATAGAAATAGCCATGTCAGCGATATGCCTAGGATACTTTGCCCAGGATACTGTGGGACCCAGACAGGGCACCCACCAGCCTACTCTGGCAGGAGCAAAGCCTTTCAGCAAAGGGACTGCCCAAGCTGAGTCTTAAAGAATAAATAAGAGTTACTCGTAAAAGGAAAAAAAAAAAAGGAAGAAAAGGCCTGAAGAGCAGAGCAAAAGCATGGGGGAAAGGTGGAAAATAGGAGTTACATATGTATAAAGGAAGACAGAAATCCAAGCCAAAAGCACTGGAAATTTTAGGAGGTCAGAGGCGGGAAAGCTGGGGTCACACTAGAGAGACAAAATCCTCTAAAAGGGAAGTATTTAGATATAAGAGAACTATTTTTTTTCTTTTAGTTTATGTTGTGGCACAGAATTTCAGAAAATGAACAGATTACATAGCTATCCATGAGCTTTTTGGATAAAAGAATACAGCTCACTACATACTCCATGAATGTGCCTAGAACCAAAAAAATACTCAAAATGTTTTCTGTGTGAAAGATACATACACCCACATGCACATATGCAAGAACACACCAATAAAAAACCATGTGCCACGCCCAGTATGGTGGCTCACGCCTGTAGTCCCAGTACTCAGGAAGCTGAGACAGGAGGATAATAAGTTAAGGCCAGCCTCAGCAACTTAGTGAGATTTTCAGCAACTTAACAATACCATTTCAAAATATATATATAAGGGCCTAGGGGTTGCTTAGAGGTAGAATGCCCCTAAGTTCAATTCTTAGTACCAGAACAAAGCAAAACAAAACAAAACCATGTGCCAATGCACAGTCTAATCCTGCTTCATATTCATAAGTAATCCCAAAGTTAAAAGTTGGATTTAGGTTTATCATTTGTTTGCTTGTTTGCCTCAAATGCAGCCTTCCTTCCAGGCTCTGTCAGAGGCAGCAAAAGCTGATGGGGAAATAAAACACAAAAATGATAAAATGACTGACTCCTCATTTTGATCCTGAGCTAAGCTTCTAAAATGCACTCACCAAAAGGGAGACCTAGACAACACTTATTTATCTAGTTTCATTAAAAAGTGCACACAGCCAATTACTAAGAAAGACAAAGATGCCCCAAATGAATTCAGAGGCATTGACAGGAAATACCATGAAAAAACTGAATATGTTATTTATACCTGTGAATATATACCGTATATGTATATTAAGATGTATAATATAGAACTTAATCTTCCCTTTATCGATTAATGAGTCAATGAAATGATTGACCAAGAAGCAGTAGAGCAGAGTGATTAAATGCACAAACTCTGAGGTTAGACTGTCCTCCCAGCATTCAGTGCTGCCTCCTCCAACAACCCCAGCTGAATGAGCATTTTCCTATAATTGTAAACAATTTGGCCTCTCCAAGCCTCAGTGACCCCATCTATAAAATAAAAATAATAGAACCCGCTATGTGTGATTGTTATGAGGATTAAATGATGTAGCTCATGGAAAGTGCTTAGTGTGTTTGCTGGCATGTCATGAGACCTCAGGAGTCTCAGAATTATTCCACCGATACCATAAATGATTCCAAAATAGAGGAAGGAGACATTCTGAAAGCATTAAAGTGATTAGATGGAGCCAGCTCGTCTTTTTGATGCCACCTATAAATTCACTGGCATAATAAACTTCTTTTGTAAAGGACCATCCATTGCTTAAAACAGAGAGCCATTTGTCATATTGTTCTCCATATATTCCTGTCACTTTGACTCGCCTCATCTATATAAATGAACCTTTAAAAAAATACCTCTTGATCTAATCACTCCTGGAGCCAGCAAAATAATAAATTGTTTATAAAATATAAGATCCCAGCCTACAGACTTCCTGAACATTAGAACATTGATATAGCCACAGACTGGGGTAAATGGCCGTGACCAAAATGAACTTTAGCATTACTGATTAATCCCCAAAATGTAATACAGTGGCAATTTGTTTTTTAAACCATCTATCTTTTCCCTTGGACCTAGCTATTGTTTCTCTCTCTCTCTCTTCTCTCTCTCCCTCCCTTCCTCCTTTCCTCTTTCATTTCTACCTTACTTCTAGGGAATAATTTTAAGACAGAACTTTGCCAAGATTCTGAATTGCTTGTATTAATGCAAGTACAAGTTAAAAAAAAAGGACATTTCTAAAACCTGAGTTTAAGTGTAAAAGCAGTTATCTCAGAGCTTATAATGTATTTGGAGCCGAATTATAAATAGTAAGAATTTCCGAGGGAAAACACAAAAACCTAGTGATCAGACTCAAGAAATATTTTAAAGCATCAGAAACTTATTTGAGAACTTTGTGGGGTTTTGGGGGGTTGTTTTGTTTGTTTGTTTGTTTTATGGTGCTGGGGATTGAACCCAGGGGTATTAAACCTCTGAGCTACATCATCAGCCCTATTTAATTTTTATTTGGAAACAGGGTCTTGTTAGGTTTCTGAGAGTCTCGCTAAATTGCTGAAGCTATCCTCAGATCTACAAATCCTGAGACAGGTCTTCGCCTCCCAAGTTCTGGGATTACAGGTATGAAACACCATGCCTGGCCAACCTTTGTGTTTTTGCATGTAAAATATGGATCTTTCATTCAGGAGAAGCACAAGTTTGGATAATATAGCTAAAGAAACTCACATTTTCATATCTAGGTGTATTTTTTCTGTCTTGGAAAAAGAAAATTACTATTCTGTTGTATGAATCCACCCACTTAGGTATATGATTAGGATGGTAGGAGCTGGGTACCATGGTGCATGCCCATAATCCCAGTTCTTGGGGGTTGAGACAGGAGGATCACAGGTTCAATGCCAGCCTCAGCAACTTAGATCCTGTTTCAAAATTTTAAGAAGTGGAGGCTGAGGGTGTAGCTCATAGGTAGAATGCCCCTAGGTTAAATCCCTAGTACCAAAACAAAACAAAAGATGGTAGGGAGTTCAGGTTTTTAGGCACAAGGAAGTGTTATTTAAAAATCCTAAAATAAATTATCATTCTTTTAAGATCTGATTAAGCCAAAAATAAAACCATCAATGACTTCTGTTTTACACTTGAAACCAGAGGTCTTCTTTCCCCCACTGTCTTTACTTTTGCCTTCAAATAAAATCTTGTGGATGTAAGAGTCTCTCTTTTTGGCTTAGGTTTATTAAGCCCTGATATGATTCCTCCAGGGTTGAAGATCCTCATGCTAAACTGCTTACCAAAGGTTTACAAATTGAAACAGCTCTCAGGGGAATTTTTTTCTGCCCAGTTAGTTCTGTTACTACTGTCTCTGAAGTCAGAGATTATTGAGATAAAACTGATTAGAAAAGCCAAGCCTCTAACTTCCAACACCAAATAGGTCAGAAAAGCGGAACTCAGAGGGCTTGGAGCTCTTTCTGCTTTTATGTTATTAAAAGACTCACTCCAGTAAGTGAAAGCCTTTTTACTCGATAGCAGTTTTCAGAAAACAATGCCTAGAAGCATCTTTTCTTTCTTTCCCCACACAACACTCAGAGCACAGATTCTTGATCAAATTCTGAATTAAACTGGGCTACTCCCATTATTGACCCACTGCAAAATGACTTCTTACAAATTCCACATGGCATATAGTGGTGACTATCAGTTTAACAAGACAATGAACCAAAAAAAGGGGGAGACCCATGTCTAACAAGGACAAGGAAATAAAAAATAAAAACTCCATGTTCTTTCCTGAACCTCAAGTTTTATGATGCCTATAAACTTAGAATACCAGTTCAGTCTTGGATTTCTTTCCTGAGTCAGGGAGGTAACATTATATATGGTTAGTTCCAAAAGTTTTATTATTCTTCTCATTTTTTCCTAATAATAGGAAACACAAAAATTTATGTAAATAGCTTTCATATATAAGTGCATCAAGTTCTCAAAATTGTACCCTAATTGATTAAAGCTCAGAAGGCATTTCCCTTGGAAATGATAGCTGCTGACTTCTGAGACGAGTACACAAAAAATCGAGTCCACAATGGTAACATCCATATCACAAGAACCCTGATTCATCCGGAGGGAAATGCACCGGGTGCTACCTGGATATATGTTTCTATCACACTAAACCTCAATATGATGTATGGTTACAATGCACCCATAAGAGTATATTAAAAAAAACTCTGCCTCTGACCTCCCTATGAGGTGGCTACCACCCCGTGTTCAAACACCATTACTGACAGAACTGGTGACTTCTAAAGCAGCCTATTTCTTTTGTTGGACAACTCTTTTTCTACATTAGCTAAAATCTATTCACACTGAGCCACAATCTGCCTCTACCTACCACCTGGCAGTCTGCTGTCATGGCCCAGGGAGCCCTTCAGCTTCTTTTGGCCTCAATTTTCCACTGTCAATGTGCCCAGTTCCTTGCATTATTTCTCCTAATGTGGATTCCAGCCCCCATCCTCCTGAATATGCTTCATTTCGTTTTTAATGCCATTTGTGGAATGCGATATGCACAGCTGGAGAGGATCAGACATGTGAGCCTGGCACAGTAGGTAGCTGATTGCCCATGGCCTGGACAGGGCGGTTTTATTTGGTTTCACTGAATACTAAGTCATTGGAAGACACAAACAGCTGTCGATGGAACTTATTTGGGTTAGAAAAGAGTCACATCGTTTATGATGTGTGGCAGTGTGCCTACTGAGGGGAAGTTTTTTTGCCGGAAAAGGTGAGAACTAAAAATACTAGCCACTTCTGTTTCTGGAAATGGAACCAGCAAATGACCTCTTAATAAATCTTTATTTTCTGGGAAAAAATCATTTGGATAGCATTAGCTACAAAATTGTAAGGCAAGTAGGTGTCCATCACCCTGAAGATAAGTATAAAAGAAATATATTTTTTTCTCTACAGCTTGGCCAGTCTGTTTCTCCCAACATCCCTCAGAGTTCCAAACTCTGGTAGGAGGTAGGATGTGAGAAATTTGCATGAAGAGCTTTCTGGGAGGGAAAGAAACAATATTCCCAAAGACCTAGACTACAAAGGACCTAATGGTAGAAAAAAAGCAACCAAGTTTCTGAAATAAAATAACCATGGGGTTGAACAGCCATAGCACAAGAGGGTTGGTTCCTCCTTAGAGTCAAAGAACACAAAGAAGAATAGAACTTTTCATTTATTGGAACCAAGCACCCCCTACTCCACCCCAGAAACACGATCTGAAGAGGAAGCTCTTGGGTAAATCTAAGAAATTGTCATTTGAGAATCACCAGTCAATGCATCATGGAAGCCTCTTGTCTGAGCCTAATACTGACAAGATCATCATCTCTTCGAGCACTGTGGGCATCAAGGGCTGAAGCAGAAGGTCCAGCGATAGCAATGTCACTTTGAGCATGACCCACGGAAGCAATTCCTCTGTGCCAGGACCTCTCAAGCCTTCCCCAGCATAGATAGGAGCTCAAGATGAGCTCACATAGATCTAGATTTGTAGCCTGGCTCTACTATTTCCCAGATGTGTAACTTTTAACCCCTTTTAGCTGTCTTGTTTTCACATCTATATGGCAAAGTATTATCTATCTCATAAGATTGTTATGAAAGTTTGAATAAAATAATGGGTTCAAAGATTTAACATCTTGTTTGGAATATATAAAAATATGTTTGCTCTTATATATCATTTGTTCTTTTTATTGTGCAATATAACACATTTATAGAAAAGTATGTGAAATAGAAATGTACAGCTAAATGATGTTATTTTAATATACTTTTATTGGTGCATTATAATTATACATCATAATGAGGTTCCGGGTGATAGAAATACACATACACACAGCACTTGCTCTGCTTCTCTTTGGATCCCAGCCTGCTTCCTATACTCCCTGTACATGTTTATTGAGATTGGTATTGATAATTTCATATATGTACACAGCGTTATTTAAACTGTTTCCTTTATCAAGTCTCCTCCCCACCTCCCTCCCCTAAACCCCTTCCATTGCTCCACTGTAGTCTCTCTTCCTTTATCTGAAGTCCCTTTTGCTACCCAATTTTTTATCTAGCTTCCACATATGAGAGAAAGTATAATATTCTCTATCATAACATTCTCTTATCATAATATTCTCTAGTTCCACCCATTTTCTTGTAAATAATTTTGTTCTTCTTTATGGCTGAGTAAACTTCCACTGTGTGTATATACCACAGTTTTGTAATCCATTCGTCTATTGATGAATACCTAGACTGGTTCCATAATTTGGCTATTGTGAATTGTGCTGCTAGAAACATGGATAGGCATGTATCACTCTAATATTCTTTTGTGTGTGTGTATGGTACTCTGACTTCAATTCCTTTGGAAGATACCCAGGAGTAGTATAGCTGGGTCATATGGTGGTTCCATTCCCAGTCTTCTGAGGAACCTCCAAACTGATCTCCATAGTGACTATATTAATTTGCAACCCCACCAATAGTGTATAAGGGTTCCTATTTCCCCACATTCTTGCCAGCATTTATTATTGTTTGTATTCTTAATTGCAAAGTCTCTGATTATTTTAGAGTAAATATCACTATCCTATTTTTTTAAGAATCTTTTAACTTTATAATTTTTCTTTTCTTCTTGTTAGAATTGCTGTCTTTTGAAAAATCATTCACTATTTTCACTTAAAATTTTCAAGTGTGCCTTCAATGTTCTTGAATATACTAATCGTAGTTATTTTAAAGCCCTTGATTGTAGTCTCATTTCTATCAGTTTCTCTCTCAGTGTGCCAGGTTGATTTTTATGATGTGATGGGCCTGGCATTTTTTGAAATAATTTTAGGGGCCAAGGACATGGCTCAGTGGTAGAGCATTTGCCTAGCATGTGTGAGGCCATTGATTCCATCCCCAGTGCCAAAAGCAAAAAAAAAAAAAGTAGAAATAATGTTAAGCCTCCAAAGATATTATCTTCCTCCAGAAAATATTTTTTGTTGCTGGAACCAAGTACCCTGAGGCACCAACAATCACCTTCCTCTATTTATAGAGATTGCATTTTTCTCAACCTCCTACATGACCCAAGGCTGGACTGACTAACTTCCCAGTCATCTTGAAGTGTGATCTTTCAGAATCCAAACCCAAAGCACAGTACTAGGGTACTAGAACCCCTACTCTTGACAGACCCACAACTCCAACTTTTGTTCTTTTGTTCCACAAGTCTTTCAAAAAGAATACTCAGTATTTTGATCAATAATCAGCAAATACAAACAACAGCATTCATGTTGATACCTATCTTTGTCCAGATCTTGGCTCCATAATTCTTTAGTATCTTTTGGGCTCTTTTATACCTTCATTACCATCAAGTGCCATATCACGACCTTCCAGTAAACAACCGATCACATATACAATGGCATATGCCACATAGCTTAGGTATGTAGTAGATTATATACCATCTATGTTTGTGTACATAGACTCTATGATGTTCCTACAATAACAAAATTGCTGAACAATGTACTTCTCAAAACTTATCCTATCATTAAATGACATATGGATGTTATGTGCTTTCTTTACTGTCCAGCTGTGAATCTTTGTTCACAATGTTGGTTAGAATTATCTATTACTAAAAGTGAGTCTTTACTCTTATTAGTACTTATCTAATTACCTACAATAAGTAATCTAGATGAGGAAAAGAATTATTGTTTTATCTGTGCCTCTCTTGATATTTATCACTTTCAACCTTGTATGATAATCATTTAAAAAACATTTTTCTTGCTGGGCATGGTAGTGCATACCTGTAATCCAGTACATGGGAGGCTGGGACAAGAGGATCATAGGTTTGAGGCCAGCCTCAGCAACTTAGCAAGACTCTCAGAAACGTAGTAAGACCCTGTTTCAAAATAAAAAAATTAAAAGGTCTGGGGTATAACTCAGAGGTATAATGCCCCTGGGGTCAATCCCAAGTACCAAAAATAAATAAACAAATAAATATAAAAATATTTATAGACAGGCATGGTGGCGCACACTTGTAATCCCAGTACTTGGGAGGCTGAGACTGGGGATCCGGGTTCGCAGCCAGCCTCAGCTAATTAGTGAGGCTTCTGCAACTTCGTGAGACCCGGTTTCAAAATAAAGGATAAAAAATATGGCCGGGGGTGTAGCTCAGAGGTAGATGCCCCTGGGTTCAATCCCCAGTACCACACACACACACACAAAATATATATATATATATATATATATATATATATATATCCTCCTTTATTGGACTTTCAAGCTCTTCTATGATATAATTCATAACCATTTCTGATTTGCCCCTGAGTTATTCCCAATTCCTATATCTCATTGATATTAACCCTGCAGAAACTATTATGTGAATGAAAAAAATCTAAATGTATCTTGTTACACAAACTGGACACTTCTGAAATAGAACCTTTAAATTATCTTAAACTATGTAATGGGCCATCTCAACGGAAACAAGAGTGGACTATAGTCCCAAACATCAATTGTGATTTGCATTAACAAGTTTCTCCAGACTTTGTAGAATAAGCAATGGTATACCTGCAGAAATAGATATCAGTATTAGGATACAGCAAATGAAAGCTTGGGTGCCCCCGGTTGTAATTTCAATATTGATCTGAATATTTCATTCAGTATCAGCACATGTGACTTAAATTGTGCAGCCAATGCTCTCATTAAATTCATAAACTCCCTCTGGAATTCATGGCAGCCATCTGGCCAAATATTGGCTTCTTACATTTGAAACTCAATTGCATTGAAGTCACTGAATCTCTCAATCAATTACAAAGGATCTGAGCTCTTACAGTTTGCATTGATTGGCCATCATTTTCCTAATGGAGTCATAGCCTCTGTAATTACCTATTTGACAGGAGAGGTGCCTGCTTTCTGAAAGCTATATATCCTAGCTCTTCATTTACCTAAAATGTTAGTTGGCAGCCCTCATAAGAGCATCAGCTACAAAATGTGATTAGAGTTAATGTAAGTGTAACAGAATGATGTTCTCATCTCATCTCTACTTATTGCATATGGTTGCCACATATTATTCAATAACATGGATTGCATTTTCATAGTAACTTCAGTGTACATTTTTATTTTATAATTCATCAAGAGCCAAAATTTATGCATTTGCACACACCTTCATATCCACAGACATACTCAAAAAGTACTGCTTGATTCAAAAAGCTAAAAATATCTTTTTGCAAATATATTCTGGCCCTCACAACATGAAGCATTTGATCATGGCTCTTTAATGGGCACACAGAAAAGTAATTAGGAGAACCCTTCTTAATTTATGAGAGGTGATAGAAAGAACACTGCTATTGGATTCAGACACAAAATTCAGATTCCAATGTCAGTGAAGCCATTTATTGCCTTCACAGTATAGGTTAAAGCTTTTAATCTTTCTGAGTCTGTCTCTTTGTTTATAACATTGAGATACTAATATCACTTTTTTTTTTTTTTGCGGTACCAGAGATTGAACGCAGGGGCATTCTACCTCCGAGCTACACCCCTGGTCCCATTTTTTATCCTTTATTTTGAAACCGGGTCTCAGTAATCAGCTGAGGCTGGCTGCGAACCCGGATCCTCCAGTCTCCGCCTCCCAAGTACTGGGATTTCAAGTGTGCACCACCACACCCAGCTAATAATTATAATATTATAAGATAATAATTTCCTATAATACATTTTGTTGAAATAACAAAAATAAAGCACCCAGCATAGTACTTAGAAAACATTAGGCATTTGTATTAGTCAAGTTTTCCTTAAGTAAAAAAAGCTACAAATATCTCAGTGGTTTCTAACAGCAAACATTTGTTTCTCAATAAGGAATCTTCAGTCTGTATCTCTGCTGCATGAGGTTGAACGTACCTGGCCAGCCAAGCTGTACTTGGCTCCAGTATGCAGGCTGGGCTCAGTCAACCCCATGAGTCTCCTTATCCAGGACTCAGGATAAAGGAATAATTCCTATCTTGGGCATGCAAGAAGGCTGGAGAAAATTTTACTCAGAGCTCACACACTATCACTTCTGCCCACTTTCCATTAGCTATTGCAAGCCACATGGGCAACCCCAAGTCAATGTGAGAGGGGGATACCTTCCATCCACTGGGAATCCATGCCCAGAACAAGAGAGAAGGAACAGCTACAAATGAATATGATCTACCACACTATTCAACTAATGGTAGTCATTATGATTAGCTATTATATGGCACTGTGATGGTTCTGTCTCTAATAACATCCTGAGATCTTATAGCACATCATAGAAAAAAATTCCCATTTACTTCCAAGAGACTAAGCTTTCTCCTGGTGATGTTTTTATTAGATGATCTGAGTGCTACATTTTAAATTACTATGGTTATTCATTCAACATGCATGAATAACCAAAGAAAGCAATGTTATATCACTCAATACTTTCACAAGTATGCTTTAAAAATAAATGTATACATATTTTTAATCATACATACAATATGATGTACACAAATATTCAGAAAATAATGTACATATTACTTGGCTGCACTTGGTATTTATAAGCCACAACAAGTACATTAAATCAGGCAAAAATAAAATACAATTACTAAGATGCAATTAAGATTTTCTTCAAGAATTTAGGAGTGAGAATTCTTTGTTCACTTTTCATCATCCCTGCCACCAACAACTTAGTGGCTACTTATTATTTTTTGGGACCTGGAATCCCCCCTCCCCACCAAAAGCTCATGTGTTGAAAGCCTGCCCTCCAGCTCAGTAAGATTCAGAGAGGGGCATAGCTAGAAGAGGCAGATCACTGGGGTGTGGCCTGGAGGACTATATCTGTCCCTGGACCCCTCCTCTCTCTCTCTTTGCTTCCTGGCTGCCATGAGTCCAATCGGTTTTCTCTACCACATCCTGCTGCCATGATGTTTCTGCCTTGGAGCCAGATGACCATGGACTAAACCTCTGAAACCATAAGCAGAAATAAGCTTTTCCTCCTCTAAGTTTTTCTTGTGATATAGTTTGGTCCCAGTGATGTAAAAAGCTGACAAACACAACCCTCAAGCTATTTTATAGTTTGTGATTTTATGTTCTAAATTGAACTTACCTTCTATTCAGCTTTTGCAACTAGTTAATATATGATTGTCATTAGTTTAATATTCTTCTGAAACATACCTTTCTACCAACTTTAATACTCTTCTTAAGACATTTAATATTCATCTTTTCTCAATTTAAGTTATTTACAATGTCCAGGTTTCTTGAGTTTTTCTCTTTCTCTCTCTCTGATCTTTTGAGGGAATCTAAACTACCTTACTAGTGAGGGACCTCAGAAAGCTTGGTTTTTCTATCATCCTATCTAAAAACAAATATATCAGTGGTCAAAAAATTGGGAAACCATATCAGAATTTGGCCTACCACATCAATTTAAAAAATAATTATATAATACAGATAATAATACGTAATATATTCTTTAACCACAGACTCGTGGATTCATTGTTTTACAATTGGGAATTACCATCAAGGTTATCCAGACCAACGAAACAATACAGATTTTCTACAGATCAAAAGTCATCAGCCTTGCTTCAACATCTACATCGATGAATAGATTGAAAATAGAATAAATAACTTAGTTTTATGTGTTCACAATTATCTTGTCCTGAAACAAAACCAATTCAGTGATAAAATATCATTAATTTTACAAGTTACATTTTATTAAATAAAAGTACATATCTGATAATTTGCTTTTAAAGTAAATGATTTTAAGTCAAGGACAAAATAAGAATGCTACTATTATATAGTGTGCTATTTGAAAGTTCCAGAAAATTCAGTAGTTGATGAAAGTTAACATTATCCAGTTAAGTAATAAAAAGTTTAAAAAGAAGTTATCTTTAAATCATTATTGTGTTTATTTTTATACTTTTATTGGTGCATTATAGTCTTGCTTCATAATGTAGTTCATAGTGATAGTGACATACCTGCACACAACAGTTGGTGGGCTTTCCCCCAGCTCCCTCGCCACTCCCCTCCTTTCCCATAAAGGGTATTAAGATTGGCATTGGTATTCTCACATATGTACATAATGTCAATAGAAGTGATCCCTTCATTGATTCTCCTTCTTCTTCCCCCTACCTTCCCCTAGACCACCTCCCTTACTCCACTGGAGTTTCTCCTCCATTATCTGAAGTCTCTGTGGGATCCCCGTTACTCTCTAGCTTCTGCATATGAGAGAAAACATATGACCCATCACTTTCTGTGACTTACTAATCTCACTTAACATAATGTTCACCAGATCCATCCTTTTTCCTGCAAATGACATAGCTTTGTTCTTCTTGATTGCTGAGTAGAATTCCATTGTGTGTATATCCCATAATTTTGTAATCCATTCATCTGTGGATGGACACCTCGGTTGGTTCCATAATTTGGCTATTGTGAATTATGCTGCTATAAACATGGATGTGCATATATTAATATAATATTCTTATTTCAGTCCCTTTGGAAAGATACCCAGGAGTGCTATAATTGGATCATATTGTGGATCCATTCCCAATTTTCTGAGGAATCTCCCTACTGATCTCCATAGTGCCTGTACTAATTGCTGTGTTTCTAAATATTATTTGAATGCTGCTAAATTTTTTAAGATAAGAATTAAATAAATGCACAATATAAGATAATTATACAAAACAATTGTACTCCATACATTGTAATAACAGAAAAAACAAAATAGGAAAAAATGTTTCATTAAGAATAACAAAAAGATCTAGAGGCAATACCTTATATCAGTCAATTGATAACATGTATGGATTTGACTGTAGTCAGGGAAATGCCTTAGAGTTTCTGAGTCCGAATTTTTCATTAATAAGATGAGAGTATTTCATATCATTTTGAAGATTCCATGAAATACAATACAAGTGTTTTGGCTATAGTGATTGCACAACAAACCTGTTATAATTAGGGAAGGTATAACATTCATCGTTTTTAAAGTTCTTTGAGAATTGTGACGTTACTGCTTTTACTCCACTCTAAAAAGCTGTGATAACCACAATAATTAAATGCCATCTGAGCAAGTCAATATCAGATGATCATAAGTCCTTCACATCATGAGTGATCCCTTGCCTTCTCTTAATAATTCTTCAAAAGTCCTAGCAACCAACCCAAATAAATAAAAGCAGTCATAATATTCACAATGTTCCCAAGTTTGACAAAGGGTAACAAAACTCTTCTCCCATCTATGTGAAAGTCTGACCTTTGGTTCACTTCTTAGCTGTTTTCTTAGAATGAAACAAAGAGGGTATGTGTCAAATATGTTATTTAGCAGCACTGATTAAGACAAAAAGAACTGAGTCCTGTGAAGTAGATCATAAAACCTGGGAGAGTGATGAATCCCTGAGGTGAGTCTAAATCTTGGACTTCTCGGGATGTGGTGACTGACCTGTCCTCTGTGCAGACTCTGGATGTTTTATCTATGGAATTGTCACCGCAGATGCTGGCTTCTGTCAGGCATGAGGCTTCGAAGCCATGGCAGCCCCTGCACCTGTTCGATGTGGATTCCATTTCCTGAGAGCAGTCTTATAGACTGCTGGCTGCCTACATTACTGCAGGGACTCTGGCCATGAAGAATGTCTGTAGCTTTCCTGCTGACCAGCTCTGGGTTCTGTCCTACATTTTCTGAGTAGATAGATGCCAAGTGTAGCCTGTGGGAGTCTGATGAATTCAAATATTTAGTTAAATCTAAGAAGATCCACTGGTGGAAGTTACAGGAAGAACAAGAAGAGTCACATCTATCCTTGGAATTGAAACAGAATCTTTTCTCTGAAGTTTTTTTAAGTATCAGTTAAAACTTTATTGGAAACTATCACATGTTTTTAACCACATATGAGTCACAGGACAAAAGTAAGTTCTATGTACTGGGATAGAAGGGGCAATATTAAGACACTTTATATGGGGGAAAGTGCCATGGACTGTCTCCAGGAATAGGTTAGTAACAACTCTGACTGGCTTTTACGAAGTTCAGTCTATCACTTCTGAATCCCTGAGGAAATCATGCAGGACTATGTAGCATGGTCCATCCCATAACTATAGTACACCTGGGAAGCTTTATCACCACACAAATAGCTGTTCATGGGTGGCTTTCTTGCAGCAGCCTTAGCAGACTATGCTGGCTCTTCATCCAGTTTTATATAAAAGGCTAGCATATGTGAATCCAATTTCCCTCAAGAGAAAGCAAGAGTGAGACGCAGTGGGTGGCTGAACTGAAAACTCAGTGTGTGGTATCCTTTGGCACATGAATAATTAATATACAATAATCATGACAATAATTTTTACTCTTGTTATATAGTTCTCCTGGCATTTCAGCTACCCCTGGAGGAGGTGGCATTTGACCTGGGCCTTTAAAGAAAGGCAAGGTTTCAATAGCTTAATTTGCAAAGGAACAGGGACATCCAAGATGAGTTTGCACAAGCAAAACTGGCCTAAAGTGACTAGTGTATAGTGTGGGGAGGCTAGTGAGAGGTGAAGCTGGAAATTTAAGTTGAGAAAAAGAATGTACCTAGGCAGTAGGGAATTATCAAAAGATTTTCAGCAAAGGAATAACATTATCAGAACCAGACTTTATTATCTTCACTTAAAACAATGTTGAAAGAATTGGGGGGAGGGGAGAAGAAAGGGAAACACTACTCCAACATGTTTTCCAGCTTCTAAGCTTCCAAAGGACTTATATTGAGCACGTTGTATATTTAAAATATTTTACTATGATGATCACACAAGTTTCCACTATCCTTCCCTTGAATCTAATTAAGACACATGAGATTCATAATCAAATAGCCTGAGTTTGAAACCTGTCTTCACCACTTACAAGCTGTGTAACCTCGAGCAAGTTATTTAAACTCCCTGAGCCTTCAAGAGCACATGGAAATGCTGGAGGCAATAAGAACACCTACGTCTTTGAGTTGTGAAGATGCAATGAGTTGACAGACACTTAGAAAGGTCTAATAGAATGTCTAGCAGCACCTAGTAAGTATTTGATGAATGTTAGCTATTGCTAAATGAGAGATGGACATCAATTAAATTCAATTTTAATCATTTTGGTCCAATTTTACAGCTTATCACTACTTCTTTGTATCTTTGGCTCACATTAGCTATCTCTTCCAGATTTATGCCTTGTTAGACATAATCATTATGTAGCATGCCTCTAGAGATCTTCCTCCAGGATAGCACCAATCCATCAACAAGAAAAACCAGGGTAAAATTTCTCCACTAGGAATAAGTTCCATTTGTCTGTACATGTTCCTCCATCTTGTCCACAAAAATGCCATGAATATTTTGCAAAGTGCTTTGCAATTAAAAAGGCAGAAAATGTTTGTTTTATTTAAACATCAGAAAATAAAATCAACTTAGGTGATGTAACTTGTTCTAATGAATGGTACCTACGAATCAGTGCTTTTCCTGTCTTCACAAATCTCTTAATATTCTCCTTGAGAAGTTTATTAGAGATCAGTTAAAGCCCAACACTCTGCATTTCTATTATCCACATTCCTCAGAGCAGAGCTACATTAATATTCTATACAATGCCCTTTACTCAGAAATCTGTAGTAATTGTTTCTATACTAAATATAGATGCAACTGTGGAAACCTTAAAGAGATTAGATTTGGCTCATCATTAAAATAGGTATACTAAGAGGGTTAATTCTAGCAGGCCTGGAACTGGCTTGTGCTATTTTTTTCTGAAATCAGAGATTTACCTACATGGTATTGACATCTGGTCAAGATATGAAATGTAGTTTTTGATGGTTTTGTTTATACAGGCTTATCAGTGTGATTGATGGTTTGCACCAAGTTTCAGTGAGATTCCCTAGAGGGCTCTGACATTGAGTCTGAACACAAAGCAGTAAAGTACATACATGCCTATCAGGGTCTATGAGCCCCATTTGAGACTCTGTTTTGGGCTTTCTGGTTCTGAGGTGTTTAATGCACTTGGTAGCTCCTAATCTGAAAGGGAAAGAGTGTCCAATATGGCCCTGGAAGAGAGGACTCAGAGCTTACTACTGGCCTCTCCAGATCCTTTGCTGTGAGGCAGCCCTGGCTGGGATGAATATCCTTGGTGCTCATTGCAGTTCTGATACCATATGTTGTTGCCATGATGTGCCCTTTTCTGGCAATTAACTGTGGATTCTGAAGTATTGTCATTTGAAGTCTTATGAGTAGACCTAATGAAATCTAATGAGTCCAATCTAGTACACAAGAGGCACAATAAATTGTCCCATAATTTTTTAGTTACAGATTTTATATGCTTAATAGATTCCTTAAGTAATTCACCTCTATTATTTCTATATGAGGACCAATCGGTTATGAGATGTGTGTGTGTGTTTGTGTGTATGTGTGTGTGTGTGTGTGTTATATTGGAATCAAGAATAATACAAGATAAAGCATAAGTTAAGCAAATTACTATCGATTTAGCCCTCATTTAGACTTCAGCCCATTGCAATGGTGAATTTGAAAGCAAATAATCCCATATATATGTAAATTGATCAGATATATATGTAAAATGATCAGAGCCAATAGTCAAAGAAGAAATCCTTGCAAGAAAAAGAAGAAGATTGACAAAAATGAAGACACACCCGCCAGCCTAAGCATGTGCTACACACAGACTTGGTTCCAGTTCTGTAGCCAGTATCCATATATGATCCCATTTCAAACTACATACAGTTCTGAGAATTTATGATACAATCTAAAGAAAAAAGCTTATAAGTTTTGCTCAAGCATAATTTAAACATTCATTTAAGCAATTTCAGTTCCAGAATTATGAACATTATTTTATTTTCTTAATGGAACTTATTACTACTTGAGATTATCTTAATTAATTGTTTTAATTATTGACTTTTTTCCTCACTAGAATGGAAGCCCTTTGGTAGCAAAGAACTTTTCTATCATGATCACCGTGTCTCTAATGCCTAGAACAAAACTCTGCACACAGTAGGCAATTAGAAAGTATTTTAATAATCATTTACAGTGTTAACTATGTTCTAGGTAATGTTAAGATTATTTTGCGTATATTAATGTATTAAATATGCACCATACCTATATTCAGAAGCTATAATCCCAAACCCCATTTTACAGATACGAAAAGCAAGGTGCTGAGAGGTGAATCAATTCCTCAAGGCCACACAACTAATAACTGGAAGAGCCACCTGAGATCAGGTAAATCAGCTCCAGAATCCAGGTTCCTGGAAAATTTCAAAAAAAGAGAATTGCTAAGTATTAAGATCATCTAAGAAAATCACTTACTAATCATTAAATTCTGTGCTTTATTGAAGATTGTGTTGGCCCCTTCTATTTAAGCTTTTTCCTTCACTTGCTAGAAATTCAAATAACAGGGCCTAAATACTACCAGAGCAAACAAACGCCTTTCCAGGGGAAACCAGATTCAGAACACCCGGCAACTTCCAGCGCTTTGTAGTAACAGCAATGTCACCTCCGAGAGGAATTTACTTGTTTCACACAAACAGAAGCAGGTGGCCCGATGCAGGTGTTGTCATGTTTGTGGAGCTTTAATGAGGATGTAAGAGTTTTCTAGGAAAGAGGATAATAAAAATCAGGTGTTTCTTTTCCACTGTCTCCAGATTATCTGAGGAAAAAAAAAGAGAAAGAGATACATACACATGATGGAAGTAGATGATGAACTGTTTCTTCTGAGTTGAAAAGGAAATTTCCCATAATTGTGAGAGCGTTATTGATAGAGGGAAGCAGACTGCAATGGGGACCATAAGATGTGGAATGCTGCTTCTAAAGAGAGGATCGGCACAACCAAGAAGGCTTGGATTTGTTTCTCACTCTGCTGAACAGCTTATCTTGCACAGAGAAAATGGCAAGTCTCAGTGATTTAATTATTTTTCCAGTTAAGTTTTAAACTTAAAATACAACTATTAAAAACAAACCACTACCAATCTTCCTACAGAGCAGGTCACCCCAGACCAATAATCGATTTTCTGCTTCTCCAGTTCTTATACCTAAGGCAAATTTATATGGAGTTGAGGAAAGGACTAAGCATATCTATCACACAAATAAGAGCCTTTGATAACAAAGTCAAGGGGGTTCCACCAGCTTTTTGATGTGTTTTCTTTTCTGGTCTTTTTCTGCTATGTAATGAGAATAAAGCCATTTATCATCAATGTCTGGGAAGAAAAGGAGAGGAGACTACAAATAAATAGTCTATGCTTTGAGCTTCTTGTACAGCCCCAAAATAAAAAATTGAAAAAGAACATATTCAAAATTAAATTGAAATGAAAGCTAGACCTAGGTCCCCAAATAAGATGTATAGTACATGGCACCAGAAATGGAATAGAAACACAGTGATGAGCAGGGCTGAAGCCAGGGGCCTGCTGGGCTCTAAGTCTGCAAGCAGCCAGAAGTAACTGTACACTTGATTCCTACAGAGTAACAGGAACTGACAGAACACTTTTCATTACAAGGAAGAAAGAATCATTGACTAAATTCAGGGCTAAAGGAGGCTTACCTGCTAAAGAGGCCGAATAAAAGTTCCAAGTGCTTTCAAGGACACAAGGTGGTTGCAAACCACTGTGCTAAAAATAAACACACACACACACACACACACACACACACACACACACTAGATGCAAACAGTAACAAAGCCAAACTGCCTTCTGGTCCAGAAGCTGCATCTTCCCTAAGAACAAAATCAAAACGAAATAGGAGCCATCAAGTGACACTGGAGTGCTGGAAATCCAAGTGGATGCAAGTACCCCCTGCTAGACAAGTGAAGGGCTTAGTGTTAAGAGTGGAAAACAGTAGAACGCACTCAGCGCACGTAGAAAGATGGCCACAATCCTAGCAAAAAGGAAGGTAAATTCAACCCCAATAAAATGGAAATCATGGTGAGATCTCATGATACCTTTAACAGAAATTATGTGTAGGGTCTTCAAGTAAATAAAGGAAAGAATCCAATACATAAAAATTATAAAAGTTATGAACTGCAAAAGGAAGCTATAAATTAAGAATAGAAAGAATGAAAATTAAACCATTAGAAATCCTAGTACTAATATGGATATTTTAGTAATTTAATGAAAGAAATAAATTTTAGATACTTATACTACACATGGAGTGGTATATCACTTCTAAGTATGCTGCAAAGACTTTAAGATATTTATTATAAACCCCAAAGTGACCTCTATAATAAAATAATAATGAATTATAGCTAATACACCAAAAATATATAATGAAATAATTATATTCAATTAATCCAAAAAGGCAGGGAAAGTGAAAAAGGGAAACAAAAACTGAGACAAAGAGAAAATAAATATCCAAGTGGTAGACTGAAATCCCACTGTTTTAATATTTACATCAATTGTAAATGATCTAAAATCCTCCATCTCACATAGATATTGGCAAATTAAGTAGAAATGTAACACCAATCTATATGCATACACCACCAAGAAGTATATTAAAATAAGTATACTATATATATATATATATATATATATATATAAATGAAGTGACTCAAAAATAGAGTGAGTTACTATCCAAAACACATAAGAAACTCAACTCAACAGCAGGAAAAAAAATTATTTCATTTAAAACAAGCAAAGGGCCGGGCGTGGTGGCACACATTTGTAATCCCAGTACTTTGGGAGGCGGAAACCGGAGGATCCGGGTTCGCGGCCAGCCTCAGCTCGCTCTCTCTCTCTCTCTCTCTCTCTCTCTACTTAGTGAGGCCCTCTGCAACTTCGTGAGACCCAGTTTCAAAATAACGTATAAAAAATAGGGCTGGGGGTGTAGCGCGGAGGTAGAACACCCCTGGGTTCAATCCCTGATACCGCAAAAAAAAAAAAATAAAAAAATAAAAAAAATAAAACAAGCAAAGGATCCTAATAGACATTTCCCAAGAGAAGACACAAATGCCCAACAAGTATATAAAAAAAGTTTAACATCACTAATCATCTGGGAAAATTCAAATTAGAACCACAGTGAGGTATTATCTCACATCAATTAGAATTGCTATTATCAAAAAGGCTACTGGTAACAAGTGTTGGTGACGGTATGAAGAAAAGGGAACCCTTGCTCATTGTTGATGGGTATATAGATTAGTACAAATACTATGGAAAACAGCATGAAAGTTCCTTAAAATTTTTAAAATAGAACTACCATAAATCCAGCAATTCCACTATTGGACATACATCCAAAGAAATGAAATGAGTACTTAGAAGAGATATTTGTTTTTTTCTGTTTTGCTTTGTTCTTTGGATTTTTTTTTTTTTTTTTGGTAGTACTGGAGATTTTACCCAGGGGCACTCCATCTCTGAGTTATACCTTCAGTCCGATTTTATATTTTAATTTAACTAGAGTCCCACTAGTTGCTGAAAGTCTTGCTACTGAGGTTGAGGCTGTCTTCAAACCTATAATCCTACTGTCTCAGCCTCCCAAGTACTGGGATTATAGGCATGTGCCACCATGTCCGGCTACAAGAGATACTTGTACTCCCGTGTTCATTACAACATTTCACAATAGCCAAGATATAGAATCAACCTGTGTCCATCAATGAATGAGTGGTTGGATGAACAGTATTCCATTGTGTATATACACAATGCCTCTAAAAAGAAAATAACCTGATATTTACAACATGAATGAACCTAGGAGATATTATGCAAGTAAAATGAGCCAGAGAAAAAAAAGAAAAATATCACATGATCTCATTTATATGTGAAATCTAAAAATATAACTCAGAGAAACAGAGAATAAAAAGGTAGTCATCAGAGGAAGGATGGATAGTGATTGTGGAAATGTTGGTTAAGTGATCTATCTTTCATCATGATGACTATATAGTTAACAACAATGTATTGTGTACTGGAAAATTGCTGAAAAAATAGAGTCAAATTTAAGTATTCTCACCACAAATAAGTGATAAGTTTTTTAATAATATATACGTTAATTAGTTTGATTTAGCTATTCTACAATGTACACATACTTCAAAATATCATGTTGTACAGTATAAATACATACATTTTCATTTGTCAATTAAAATTAAAATAAATTTTTAATTTCACATGGTAAATTCACCTTCAGAATGAGAAGGAAGAAGTGAAGGATGGAGAAAGAAAAAAAAAGGAATAAGAGAAGATTTTAGAAAACAAACATGAGTTTTTGGCAAGTGAGGAAGGGAAGAAATCAGGGAAGGAGAATAGAAGGCCACTTTAGAAAACAAGAAGAGATTTTGGAAATTAAAAACAGAATTAAAAGCCAGGTATGATGGTGCATGCCTGTAATCCCAGTGCTTGGAAATCTGAGACAGGAGGATTGCAGATTCAAGACCAGCCTCAGCAACTTAGCAAGACTCTCAGCAACCAAGTGAAATCTTGTTTCAAATCAAAAAATTTTTATTTTTTATTTCTTTAACATTGATACTTATTTTATTTTTTTTATTTTTAAATGTGCTTTTATTGGTGCATTATAGTCTCACATCACAATAGAAGTCATATTGACATTAACATACATGCGCACAGTACTTGGTGCCCCCTCCTGCACTCCCCCCAACACAGAGTACTAAGATTGACATTGGTATATTCTCAGATATAAACTTGATCAATGGTAGAAATTCCATTAATTAACTTGATTCTTCAACTTCCCCTTCCCTTAGTTCAGTTCCCTGTCTTCACTGAGGCTTCTCCAAAGTTGTCTGGAGGTCCTTTTGTATCCTCATTGCTCCCTAGCTTGCGCATTTTAGAGAAGACATGTGACCCTTCTCTTTCTGTGATTGGCTGATCTCACTTAACATTATGTTCTCCAGGTCCTTCCATTTTCTTGTAAATGATGTTGTTTTGTTCTTTTTTATTGCTGAGTAGAATTCCATTGTGTGTATTTCCCATAATTTTGTAATCCATTCATTTGTTGATGGACATCTAGGTTGGTTCCATAATTTGGCCACTGTGAATTGTGCTGCTATAAACATAGGTATGCATATGCTACTGTAGTTTTCTGGTTTCAATCCCTTTGGTATGATACCCAGTAATGGTATAGCCGGATCATATGGTGGATCCATTCCCAGTTTTCTGAGGAATTTCCACACTGATCTCCATAGCAGTTGGACTAGTTTGCATTCTAACCAACAGTGTAGAAGAGTCCCTATTTCCATACATCCTCGCCAACATTTGTTGTTGTTTGACTTCTTAATGATTGCCATTCTAATTGGGGTTAGATGAAATCTTAGAGTAGTTTTGATTTGCATCTCCCTGATTGCTAATGATGTTGAAAATTTTTTCATATATCTATTGGCCATTTGTATCTCTTCTTTCATGAAGTGTCTATTCCTTTCAGTTGCCCACTTCTTGATCAGATTGTTTGATTTTTTAGAGTCTTTTGAGTTCTTTGTATATCCTAGATATTAGACCTCTGTTAGAGGGATAGCTTGCAAAGATCTTCCCCATTCCATAGGCTTTCTCTTTAAGCTCTTGATGATTTCCTTTGATGAGCAGAAGCTTTGTAGTTTAATGCTATCCCACTTATTAATTCTTGTTTTAATTTCCTGTGCTTTGGAGGTCTTGCTGAGGAAGTTTCTACCTGTGCCTATATGTTGGAGTGTTGGACCTATGCCCTCTTCCAGTAATTTCACAGTCTCTGGTCTAACTTCCAGGTCTTTGAACCATCTCGAGTTGACTCTTGTGCAGGGTGACAGGTAAGGATTTAGTTCCATTTTTCTACAGGTAGATAACCAGTTTTCCCAGCACCATTTGTTGAAAAGACTGTCCTTTCTCCAATGTATGCATTTGGCACCTTTGTCGAAAATCAATTGGCTATAAGTTTGTGGACTTGTTTCTGTATCTTCTATTCTGTTCCACTGGTCTATGTGTCTGTTTTTGTGCCAATACCATGCTGATTTTATTACTATAGCTCTGTAGTATAATTTGAAGTCAGGGATTGTGATGCCTCCTGCATGTTCTTATTGCTGAGAATTGCTTTAGCTATTCTGGGTCTTTTGTTTCTCCATATGAAATTAATGACTGATTTTTCTAGATCTGCGAAGAATGAAGTTGGTATTTTGATAGGAATTGCATTGACTCTGTAGATCATTTTTGGCAGAATGGCCATTTTGATAATGTTTATTCTGCCTATCCAAGAGCAGGGGAGATCATTTCATCTTCTAAGATCTTCGATTTCTTTCTTCAGTGTTCTATAGTTTTCATTGTAAAGGTCTTTTACCTCTTTGGTTAAATTTATTCCTAGGTATTTGATTGGTTTTGAAGTTATTGTGAATGGAAATGTTTTCTGGATTTCTTTCTCAGTGGATTCATGGTTGGCATATATGAAAGCTACTGACTTTCTTAGGTTGATCTTGTATCCTGCCACTTTGCTGAATTTGTTAATCAGCTCTAGTAGACTTTTCGTTGAGTTCTTTGGGTCTTCTAGATATAGAATCATGTCATCTGCAAATAAAGATAATTTTAATTCTTCTTTTCCTATTTGAATTCCTTTGATATCCTTCTCCTGTTTTATTGCTCTGGCAAGGGTTTCAAGGACTATATTGAAAAGGAGTGGTGATAGTGGTCATCCTTGTCTTGTTCCTGATTTTAAGGGGAATTCCGGCAATTTTTCCCTATTCAATATGATGTTGGCTTTGGATTTTTCATATATTGACTTAATGATGTTGAGGTATATTCCTTCTATTCCGATTTTCTGTAGAGTTCTTAACATGTATGTGTGTTGAATTTTGTCAAATGCTTTATCCACATCTATTGAAATGATCATGTGATTCTTGTTTTTAGCTCAATTTATGTGGTGAATAACATGTATTTTTTTGCATATGTTGAACCAGCCTTGTTTTCCTGGGGTGAAACCAACTTGGCCTTTGTATACAATTTTCTCAATGTTGTTTTGAATGCACATGGCTAGTATTTTATTTAGAATTTTTGTATCTATGTTCATTAATGATATTGGTCTGTAATTTTCTTTTCTTGAGGTATCTTTATTTGGCTTTGGTATTAATGTGACGTTGGCCTCGTAAAAGGAATTTCGAAGAATTCCATCTCTTTCAATTTCATGGAATAGTTGGTGAAGTATTGGTTTTAGTTCTTCTGTAAAGGTTTTGTAAAATTCGGCTGGAAAACCATCTGGACCTGGACTTTTCTTTGATGGCAGACTTTTTATTGCTATTTCTATCTCTTTGCTTGCTATTGGTTGATTCGGGTTTTCTATATCCTCTGGTTCAATTTAGGTGGGATGTATGTGTCTAGAAATCTGTCAATTTCTTCCACATTTTCCATTTTGTTGGAATATAAGTTTTCAAAATAGTTTCTTATGATCCTCTGGATTTCACCACTATCTGTAGTGATGTCCTCTTTTTCATTTCTGATTTTGGTAATTTGGGTTGATTCTTTCTTTTGGTTAGATTAGCTAGTGGTTTGTCAATCTTGTTAATCTTTTCAAAGAACCAACTTCTTGTTTTGTTAATTCTTTGTATTGTTTTTTATTCTCTATTTTATTAATTTCTGCTCCGATTTTAGTTATCTCCTGCCTTCTACTGGCTTTGGGCTTCAACTGTTCCTGTTTTTCAAGATCCTTTTGATGTGTCATTAGGTTGTTTATTCAGAGGCTTTCTGTTTTCCTTATGTGGGCACTCAGTGCTATAAATTCTTCTCTTAACACCGCCTTCAAATTGTCCCATAGAATTTGGTACGTCATGTCTCTGTTTTCATTTAATTCCAGGAATTTTTTAATTTCTCCCCTTATTTCTTTTCTGATCCAGTTCTCATTCAGAAGTGTATCATTCAGTCTCCATGTACTTATGTGATTACTTTTGGTCTTCCTGTTGTTAATTTCCAGTTTCATTCCGTTGTGATCTGAGAACATGCAGGGAATTATATCACATCTTTTGAATTTGCTGGTGATGGCTTTGTGACCCAGGATGTGGTCTATTTTGGAGAATGTTCCATGGGCAGCTGAGAAAAATGTGTATTCAGGTGTTGCTAGTTGAAATAATCTGTATGTGTCCATTAGATCCATTCGGTCTATAGTTTTCTTTAGATCTGAGGCATCTTTATTCATCTTTTGTCCGGAGGATTGATCAAGTGGTGTGAGTGGTGTGTTGAAGTCTCCCAATATTATTGTGTTTGAGTCTATTTCGGACCTGATGTCCTGAAGACTTTGTTTTATGAATGTGGGTGCACCCACATTTGGGACATACATGTTTACTATCATTATATCTTCTTGTTGGATTGTTCCTTTTATTAATAAGAAGTGACCCGCTTTGTCTCTTCTGATGTGTTTTAGCTTAAAGTCTGTTTTGTCGGATATAAGCATTGCTACCCCTGCTTGTTTTCATGGTATATCTTTTTCCATCCTTTCACCTTTAGCATATGAGTATCTTTGGCTAGAAGGTGAGTTTCTTGTAAGCAGCATATAGTTGGATTATGCTTTTTTAATCCACATTGCCACTCTATGCCTTTTAATTGGGGAGTTGAGTCCTTGACGTTCAATGTTCTTATTGAGATATGATTTTTGTTTCCTGTCATTTTGAGTTCTGTTTTCTGTTTGCTGTAGTGACAAATCTCCTTGTTTAGTTGCCTACCTGGTGGAATTCACCTCTCCTGTGGTTTTGAAAATTGTTTGTTTTTCTTTCTTTGTGATTTATTTCTTTTAGGATTTTTTCTAGTGTTGGCTTGGTCTTCATGAATTCTTTGTTTGCTTATCATGGAACGTTTTTATTTCTCCATCAATTTTAAATGATAGCTTTGCTGGATATGTCAGTCTTGGTTGGAAGTTGTTTTCTTCCAGGGTCCGGAGTACTTCATACCAATCCCTCCTGGCATTCCTGACTTGGGTTACTTTTAAGATTCTTTCTTTGTCCTCTATGTTAGTCATTTTAATTATTACATAGCATGGGGAGGTCCTTCTTTGGTCCTGTATTAACGGTGCTCTATAGGTCTCTTGTATGTGAATGTCCAAATCCTTTCCTATGTTTGGAAAATTCTCTGAGATTATTTCTTTGAAGAGGTTTCTGATACCATTGGTCTATGATTCTAAACCTTCTTCAATGCCTTTTATCCTTAAGTTAGGGCGTCGGTTCATTGTCCTGTATTTCTTGGATGGCCAGGGTATGTTGTAATATCTTCTGTATATCATTGACTGTGTTTTCCGTTTTGAATGAACTGTCTTCCAGGAGGGAAACCCTGTTTTCCATGTGGTCGAGCGTGCTAGAGTTGGATTCTATTGCAGTCTTCAATTCTTATTGAGTCCTTCATTTCGTTCAGAGTTTCTTTCTGATTCTTTCTTAGAGCCTCAATTTCCTCCTTCATCTCCTCTATGCTTTCTTTAAGGCCTTTCATCATTCTGAAGATCAAAATTCAGAATTCTCCGTCTTGCATTTCCTGCAGATCAGTATCAGTAATCTCACTTGTTGATGCATTGTGTTTCTTGTTTCCTCGCTGTTCTTCATTCTCGTATTTTTGGTGTTTTCAATTTTGTGTTTCTGTTACCTCCGCATCATCTTCTTTTCTATGTATAAGACCTCTTGATGGTCCCTGTAGAACCAATTGGGTCAGTACGTTGCAGGCTGTGGCTCCCTCCCACAGCCTGGAGCACAGTGTGTGTGTATGTGTGTGTGTGTGTTGTGTGTGTGTGTGTGTGTGGTGGGGGTATGCAAACTCCAGATCTTGGGTGGTGGCTCGTGAGGTGCACTTCAAGGCGTGGTGTTACGTGTGGGCTCCCAGGCTCAGGTGTTGTTGCCGGAAGTTGCCCTTTGTCTGAGGGGGGTGCTGGGAATCAGATGGGCTCCAAGGGATGCACGCAGGCTCTGGGTCTCCGGTGGCGTTGCTGGAGGCTGCCCGGGTTCTGATGCGTGCCACTGAGGATCGCACAGGCCCAAATGGGGTGAAGGCTCTGGGTCTTGGGTGGTGGCGCCTGGGGGTGTACGGGCACTGAGGCATGGCTCTGAAAATCACATGCAGGCTAAGGGGAGAAGGGTATCGAGTCCTGTGGGTTGCAGTACCCAAGACTTCCTGGGTCCTAGGTACAGCGTGGATGCTTGCACAGTCTAGGTGGGTGAGGGCGGCACCAGGTGAACGCAGGGTCAGAGTCACAAGCAGAGGGTCACACGTTTTTGGGGGGGTGGCCCCGGGTGCACCCGGTCAGAGGCATGGGTGGATGGGCAGATGCTCCTGTGGTCTGGGGAGAGGGCAGCGCCAGGTGTGCACCTGGTCGGGGTCACGGGCGGAGGGTGGCGGGGTTTGGGGGAGCAGAGCTGGGTGTGTGCCCAGTCAGAGGCATGGACGGACAGGTGGACACACCTATGGTCTGGGGGGAGGGCGCACCAGGTGCACACTCAGTCAGAGGCTTATGCAGAAGTTTGGGCGGTCTGTGGGGACGGCGCCCTATGCGCGCCCGGTCAGAGGCTCTGCGTGGACCCTCCCACGCTCTGTGGGGATGGCGCGTGTGCACGACGACGCGTGTGCACGCCTGGTCAGAGGCTCTGCGTGGACCCTCGCGCAGTCTGTGGGGACAGCGCCCCTGCGTGCCTGGTCAGAGGCTCTGCGCGGACCCTCACACAGTCTGGTGGAGCAGCGCTCTGTGTGCACCCGGCTCCCATGCAGCTACCTTGGCGGTGGGGGGAGGTCCCGGCTCTGGCAGGACCCCACGCTGGGGCAGCCTTTGAAGGGTATTCACGATCTGCTGCTAGTATGGCCCCACCACTCACAGAGTTCTGCTCCGGTTCCTCACCCCGATTTGCTGGTGGGGGGGTGGCTATTAGCCCCAGCTGTAGGGTCCAGGGAAAGATGGTTCCTTTCCGTTCTTGCCGACCCAGGATCGCTGTTTTCTGTAGCTGGTAGGCTCTGTGTCTGCGTAGTCCTACTCATATTACTTGCTGTTGGGTTTTGGATCTTCTATGGATGTGCGATGTTGTTCAGTTGTGAGCCCCCCGGTGGTGATTTTGAGGCAGGCTCGTTTAGGGGCCCCTATTCCACAGCCATCTTGGATCTACCCCCAAAGCAAAAAAATTTTAAAAAGGGGCTTGGGGTATAGCTTGGAGGTAGAATGCCTGTAGGTTCAATCCCCTGTGCCACACACACACACAAAGGAATGAAAAATGAACCTAATTCATTTAAAAATTAATATGACTCTCAAAATATAAAATAAAAATATTTTTAAAATAGGTACATGGATAAATTTAAAGAGCCAGCCTCTAACATCTAACAGACATGACAGAAAAAGAGAACAAAGGAAAGGGAAGAAGTTATCAAAAATAAAGTGGCAAATTTGCCAGAACTGAAAGGAGTTTCCAGAAAGAAGAGCCCCATTGATTTCCCAGATATAATGCTTGAGAGGCTCATAGGAAAACATCTTGATGTTACAGAAACCAAAGATTTAGGAGAAATTTCATACACTTCTGGTGAGGTGCAGGGTCAGATTTCACATGTGAATAATCGAGGTCAATATCACAGTGATACATGCATATCCATGTTTATAGCAGCACAATTCACAATAGCCAAATTATGGAACCAGCCTAGGTGTCCATCAAGAAATGGATATATTATAAAACTGTGGTACATACACACCATGGAATTTTACTCAGCCATAAAGAATAGAACTATGTCATTTGCAGGAAAATGGATGGAACTAGGGAATATGATGCCAAGTGAGAATAGCCAGTCTCAGAAAATGAAGTTATATGTTTTCTCTCATATATGGAAGCTAGAGAGAAATTGAGGAACAAAAAGGACTTCAGATTAAACAAAGGGAGATACCAATTGAATAGAGGAAGAGGACTTGGGGAGAGAAGTGGAGAGGAAAAAAGGTAGACTTCCTGAAGGAGACATTTCAAATACTGCTATGTACACATATGAAGTTATCTACTCCAATCTCAATAATATGTGTGGGAAGTGGAAGGGGGCAGACGGGATCTGGACAGAAGCACAACCAAATACTGTGTGCACTTATGCTTCCACCACTCTGAACCTCATTATAATGCATAACTACAATGCACCAATAAAAGTATATAAAACAGAATCAAGGTCAGAATATCAGACTTCTTAACAACAACAATAAATGACAGAGAGCACATAAAATGACAGCTTGAAGACAGCACGTGCAGACCTTACAGGTTTTGAGGGAAAAGTATTTCCGATCTTATGTGTAAAGTTAACTTCTGGAAAATGTATTCAAACAATAAAGTAGTAAACCAAACACTGCTGTGGATGATCCAAATACAGAGGGCCTTAATGAAGGGAATAAGAGGATTGTGCAACCAGTGGAAATGCCGGGGAGGTGAATTAGGTGAGGTCTTGAGTTCGACCTCATCTGCCTGCAAGCCCCACAAAGGCAATTCTCCCCTGCAGTCCACATGTAACTACCACTGAAGAATAATGACACAAACACAAAACTGTATGAGACACAGAATTCTGGAAAATGGTATGTCAAACTCCTTTGTGATGCAAAGGAAAAGGTTAAAAAGGGTCGTAGAGATGCTACACATAACCATCGTTCATACAAAGAACACATTAGACTGACAAGAATTCTCTCCTTGATCAAATTCTGATCCAGCTCTTCCAAACTCTCTTCTCAACTGAGCCCTAACATTTGAGCTCACCCATTTGTGTCTATATTATCCAGTTCTGGAAAGAATTCTGCCAAGTCAGTTTATCCAGGATCCCCTGTCCTCAGTTTTGATCACTACTGATACTTGATCAGGTTCCTGCTCCCCATTATCCCCCAGATTATGTGTGATCACTCTGGCCTGCTTTCAGCAAGAACCCTGTGAGTTACTTCACAGCTAGAATGTTCCTCACCCTGATACTTCCTCTTAGTAATTTCCTATCCAATGACCTCCACCCTGCTCTTTGGTTATAGATTCCCACTTTTCCTTACTGTATTCAGAGTTGAGCCTGACCTCTCTTCCATATTACAAAACTCCCTGAACAGTCTTACCATATTTTACAAGTGCTATGAATAATTTTTATTTAACTCATTATGTTATGTTGTGTTATGTTACGATGTTTTGGTTTTTTTTTAATCCAGAAATGGGCCAACCAGAAAGATGGAAAGAGCGATAATGAAGAGAAATCCAAGAGGGCAACAAAGCAGCAGGCCTAGCACAGATCAAAGAAAAAAGGCTGGGAGTCAAGGAAAGATATTACCCAGAGAAAAAGAAAAGGGATCCTAGCAGGTCAGCTGTGAGTGATAGTTACATAATTCTGATGATGTAAGCTGAAAATCAGTAGTCAATATTGTGTGACAAAATCTGTAAAAAAAATTAAATATCTAACAATATGGTTGTTAATAAATTTCTGTATATTCAGAGAATGAAGTACAATATAGAAATGAACTAGAGATATGTGTATTACTGTGTTTAAATGACATTAACATGAGATTGATTAGGAAAAGAATAAGTTAAATACATTAGTATTTATGTAAATACTTAAAAATAAAACAAGGACATCCATTGTTTATGATTACATGTATATTAAGTAAAAGGTAAAACACATGGATTCTATATTCGCAAAAGTCCTGATGGTGATTGGATGGATGCAAAGAAGGAAGGAATAAGGAAAGGTAATATGATCGATATAGGAGACTCTGATCTGTATGTAGTGGCTTATTTCTTTTAAAAATAACCTGAAAACTTTTATTGCACCAATAAAAGTATTTTAAAAATAACCTGAAACATAACTGGACGTGGCGGCATGCCTGTAATCCCAACTACTTTGCGGGCTGAGGCAGGAGGATCACAAATTTGAGGCCAGCCTATGCAACTTGGCAAGATATTGTCTCAAAATAAAAAATAAAAAGGGCTGGGGATGTAGCTCAGTGGTGAAGCACTTGCCTAATATGTACAAGTCTCTAGGTTCAATCCACAGTACCGCAAATTATTAATAATAGTAACCTATCTAAAACAAATATTTTCCATAATGTTCTCACTCATCTTGGAGAGGGAGTGCATGGTGTTTTTTTACAATATACTTTGAATAGTTCTGTGTATTTTCTCAATCTAAAACACTGATTTCAAAAACCAATTTGTCTACTGAGCTAAATGACCACAGAAACCATGTCTTTAGGAGAGAGTTTAGGGGGAACATTACCTATCATTTTGCAATTAAGCTATTTCCATCAATCTTTTCTATTCCAGAAGTCCCTGAACTGAAGTCCCTTAGTGATAAGTGCAGTAAACATCACTACTGACTATTGATAGATCAGCATCCTGGAAAGAATGTTCTCCCATTAAGAATTCTTTCCTCTGCTGCCATCAGACCAAGGCATTGATGATAATAATAGACATTTCAGTGCAGTTTGCCAAGCCTTTGCAGAGTTTATATGAAGTGCATAATGTACCAGGAAGTATGAGGTTCTTCATATCTATTGTCTTACACATTCCCCTCAGAGCCTTCTGGCATAAGACAATAGAAGAATATTGAGCATAGCCAAACATAAGTTTGAAACCTTGTTCTCTTATACTTCTTGTGACCTTAGAAATACAAGATGTCTCTGAGCCAGTTTCCTCTTAGGTAAAATGGAGAGGATTTGACTGCCTTACAGATTGTATTAGTCAAGGTTCTTTAGAGAAGAAGAACTCATAGGATGTGTATATTATAAAAGGGGATTTATCAAATTGGCTTACACACTCAGAAGTTGTGTAGTCCCGAAATGGCCACCTGCACACCGGAGAGCTGGAGAACCTAGCAGCTGCTCAGTTCAAGAAGCTGGAGCCTCAGTACACGATGGTTAGTGACACAGCCCCAATCTGATGTTGAAGGCCTGAAAGCTCCCTAGAGAATCACTGGGGAGAGTCCAGTTGGAGGAGTGAAGGTGCTGGTGTCTGACATCCTCAGGGGAAAGCAGCAACAGCAAACACCCCTGCTCAGGAAGAATCGAGCTTTCCTTCACACTGCTTCCTCCTTCTTCCACCCTGTGCTCCATCAGGGCTTTCAGCCTGTTGGACAGTGCCACCCACATTACAGGTGGGATTTCCCATCAATTCACTGTTCCACATGCTGATCACCTCATAAACACACCCCAAAGTCACTTAATCCAATTCATTTCTCAATCCATTCAAGTTGACAATCCAGATTAACCATCACACAGAGAATTATAAGGGATGAATGAGATCATGTCTAATATGGTACCTGAGTAGAATTTCAATAAATTACCTCCCCCATTTTACAGACAAAGGAACCAAAGTTCTGAGCTGTCCATTGATGGGACCCTGATCACACTAAAATCAGACTCAAGAAGGCATGACAGCTAAGTGCTCTCTAGAGCCAGCCTGCCCAGGTTTAAATACCAGCTCTGCTCTTGCCGGCTGTGTAAATTTGGATACATTATGTTATCTCTCTGTGCCATGGTTTCCTTATAAATAAAATGAGAATAGTAAAGCTGGGCGAGATGGTATAATCCAAGCACTTGGAAGGCTGAGACAGGAGGGTCATCGCAGGTTCAGGATCAGTACGCAGTGATTTAGCAAGACCCTGTATCAAAATAAAACACATTTTTAAAAAGGGCTGGGGGTATAGCTTAGCGGTAGAACCCGCCCCCCCAGGTTCAATCCCCAGTACCGCACACATACACAAGAATGAGAATAGTAAGAAAATTACCTCATATAGTTGTTATTAGATTAAAAAAAGTGTTTGAAACAAAACCTCACACTATGTAATTTAATAACAAGTAACATATAAGTCACTAACTCAATACTTAGATGTCTATACACCACAGAAAGAAATGTGAAGCTGCTCCCTCAGCTCCTTCAACCAGCAGGGATGGCAGTATGTGGACATTCTAGTCTGAGGGTAGTCTACATCTGTTACTGTTAAGTTCCAAAGGTATCAAGGAAAAGGAGTGAAGTTTGTCAACAACCGCATTAATTCTTACTTTCACATGGTTGTCACTCTTTTTTAGCTCTTTTGTGTTTTTTACAAAGTTTTAACTAAGCAAATCAACAAGCTCATGGGAGCTAAATCTTAAGGTTTAGCTACAATAATAGACTCCCATGTTTGCACTGAAATCTGGACAAGTCCATGTTCCTTTGTGACACGTTCTTCTCTATTTTCATCAGCAGCAATGAGGACTAGAGGGCACCACTTTCCCATTATCCTCCTCCTGAAAGGCATGCATAACTCACTTAATTGCTTCACAGTACAGTACCCTGCTATTTAGAACCAGTCTGTTTCTTCCCATTGTAACCAGCATGGAAATAAATAAGCAATTTTCATACATTAGGACGCATAAGCATGCCAGAGTCTAATTCATACTTATGTGATTAATAAAGCAGAGCACTTAGATGAAATACACCACACAGCACAAACACCATTCCATTAGAACAGTCATTTGGGTATGAGCTATCACCCACACTTGTCTCACTGCTGGGCGTAGTAAGATAGCCCCAGTATGCAAACTCATGGAACTTCCTTAGGGTGAAAACTCTCCTTTAGGTTGAAAAATGAGGGATGAGAAATGGAGAGCCAACTGTCCTGCTTTTTTAAGTGGTATTGGCTTTTTGTGAGCTATGAGCAGGCTGCATGACTCTGAGCAAATATATTTTCTGTGTCTTATTTATTAATGGACAGAAACGCTAGCCTGAAAATGAAATTGATTTTATTCACTTAGGATTTTATACTCCATTGCACAACCACAACCCAGCAAATTCTTCATTAAGAGAGATAATTACTTTAATGAAGATTAAATATAATTTAAAATTCACATTTATCTTTATCTACCTAATGCAGGTCAGAATTAACAAAAAAAATTGTTGGGGAAGGGGGAAGAAATAGTTTTCCCCAAAAAAGTCCTCTCCTCTTTAAGCAGAAAGGGGCCCAATGTGACAGTCATTCCTGCCTTTCCTCCTCTCTCTTTACTCTTCTCACTCCATCTACATCAGACCCAAATCAGATATTCTGCTTTTTAATAATCCTGATTTTGATATATTTGACAGAGACTGCAGAAGAGCAGCAATTAATATCAGAGATATTCAATGAACTAAAAAAAAACTGTGTCTATGATGGGCATGTGGAAGAGAAACATTAAGAGCAATGTGTCATGGTGGCTTTAGAAATAGCCTCTTTCCTTAAGACAAAGTATTTCTACTCCACACATCAAAAATAGGAAGCCAAGAATGATGCTAAACTGACTAGTTTTACTTATTTGTCAAGTTGCATTAGAATTGTTCATCATTAATATCATTTGAGCATTGTTGTGGAAAGAACACGTACCTAGGAGAAAGAAAACTAAGTTTCACTCCTGGAATTTTTTCTAATCAAATGTATGATCTCAAAAATGTTTCACTTTTCCAAGTCTGGGGCTCCTCATTTGTGAGAAGGGGCTAAGAATGCTTACTTTGAGTTCAGAGATGTAGAGTACCTGGCACTAAATGAGCACCCAGCAAATGTAATAATTCCTTACTATATCCCAAATTTTCTTTTTTTATGTTTTTATTGGTGCATTGTAGTCTCACATCACAATGAATATCAGTTTGGTGTTAACATACATGCACACAGCTCTTGGTGTCCCTCCCCCCTGCCTCCCCCCGCCTCCCCCCGCCTCCTCCCCACATGTAGCACTGAGAATGATGTTGGTGTAATCTCATATATATATTTAGCATTTTTAAAAAACAGATTCTCTCTGTGCTTTGCTTCTTTAGGATCCATGGTTTCTTTAATAATCC
>PVJS01014111.1:0-40928 GCA_004027185.1 Glis glis
TCTCTCTCTCTCTCTCTCTCTCTCTCTCTTTCTCTCTCTCTCTCTCTCTCTCTCTTCCTGTCTCCCTCTCTCTCTCTCTCTGCTTAGTGAGGCCCTCTGCAACTTCGTGAGACCCAGTTTCAAAATAAAGTATAAAAAATAGGGCTGGGGGTGTAGCACGGAGGTAGAACGCCCCTGGGTTCAATCCCCGGTACCGCAAAAAAAAAAAAAATTTTTTTGAAACAGGGTCTCGGTAAGTTGCAGAGACTGGCCTCAAACTTGCAATCTTCCTATATGAGACATTGTTTCCACACATTACTTATAAGCAAAACAATTTTGTTTTGCACAAAAATGAAGGGGAGGCCCTATTAGACAGTCATTAGTTATAGCTCTGGACTCAAAACACCCTGGGGCTGGGTGTGATGTCACATGCCTGTAATTCCAGTACTTGGGAGGCTGAGACAGGATATCAGGTTGGAGACTGGCCTCAGCAAACTAGTGAGACACTGCTTCAAAACAAAAAATTTTAACAAAGGGCTGGGAATTGTAGCTCAGAGGTAGAATGCTCTGGGGTTCAATCCCTAGTACCCCCACATACACACACGCAGGTTAGAATGTTGACTCTACTTCATATGAGCTGTGTAACCTTGCGCAAGTTATTTTACCTCTCTAGACTTCAGTTTTCTCATCTGTAACATTAGTAAAATAGCAGCTACATAAGATTACTGAGCATGAGATTATGTACATTGATCAATAAATGGTCATGTAATCACATTATCACTATTATTCTACTTAAAATTTCGATTTAAGGATAATGTTCTATAAATTTGTTTTTCCTCCTTATTTTAAAACTTAGAACTCCCCAATGTACAATTAAGAGTGTGAAAATCTAAGCCAGGCATGGTGGTACATGCCTGTAATTCCAGTACTTGGGAGGCTGACACAGGAGGATTGCAGGTTCGAGGCCAGCCTCAGTAACATAGTGAGACCCTGTTTCAAAATAAAAAATAAAATAGGGCTGGGGGCATGGCTTGGAGGTAGAGTGTCCCTTGGGCTCAACCCCCAGTACCCCTCTACACACACAACCACAAAAGAATGAAAATCTAGATATTTCTCCTAGTATAAGACATACATATATACATATGGACACTCAATTCAAAGACACGTGGGTACTTAAAATATCACAATATTTATTTATTTAGGAATATCAAAATATTTCCCAAATTGTCCAAGCGTGTGGCACATGCCTATTATCCCAGTACATGGGAGACTGAGACAGGAGGATCACAGGTTTGAATCCAGCCTCAGCAACTTAGCGAGACCCTGTTTCAAAATAAAAAATAAAAAGTGCTGGTAAAATGCCCCTGGATTCATTCCCCAGTACAAAAAAAAATTCATAAATTGTTTTCTGTTTTACTTATATCATTTCTAACTCCAACTTTTTGGATGAGTTTGGTTGAGGATTAATTCTACCAGCTATTCTAATTTGGTACATTTAATGTGCTATGATGTATCCACTATAAGAAATGTTATATTGAATACAAGTGAAAGGAGGTGAACTATTCCTATGCTGTAAAGAGTATTTATAAATTTCCATGACAATATATGACTTTCTCACTATTATCTGCAGCACTGATAAGACTAGCTACATCTTTCTCCTCTCTCCACTAGAGAAATTTTAGTAGACTGGAAAAGAATGAGTGCCATTAATATACATTTGTATGTTGGGGACATCTGGTTCTTACAACATGGCAAATTAAAGCTAATAGTAGACCCATTCTATTAAAAACGCCTTGAAATGCTAGATAAAATGGTTGAACAAACGAATATATAGCCAAGTTCATAAAACATCTATGTTCCAAAATAGGGAACTTGCTTATTTCTTTATCAGTATATATCTTAAAGATCTTTCTTGTCAATACATACAGAGCCCATCAGTCAAATCATCCTCAGATCTACCTCATTATTTTAATAGCTTTACAGCCTTCCATGGTATAGAGGTACTACTGTATAAACTGCAACAATAAGAATACAAGTTTTGATGTGGGGAGGGGGTAGGGAAAGGCTGTAGGCCATTTTGGAAAAGGTCTTAAAGGCTAGGGACATGAATTCTAATTCACATTTGAACAGAGATGGGAACTTATGGTCTCCAAAGTAGAAAGATAGGATGGAAACATGCATAAACTTTGAACTCTCAAATGACTAGCTTATCAAAACAAGGCCAACACCATTCCACTTAGAACCAGCAAGAAAGTTTACCTTTGCCTGGAGCTATAGATAGTGAATAAACTCATTGTGAGAAAGTAAAACCCTAAGCTTATGCCACATTCCAGTTTGGAAAATGAATTTACATGTAGGACTTCTCATGGGACATAAAATTAACCAAAAAAAATCTTGTTAGTGATACCTCTGAGTGCCTGACAAAAACAAATGCAAAACCTCCCAGAGTATTTCCACAGTCCACAGGAAAGGACATTCTCTGTGAAAGATACAGTCACAAGCAAAAATTATAAATCGTACAAAGAAGAAAAGCAAATGGAGCAAGAAAATGCAGTGCACAGTGATTAAAACTTTAAAACCAGAGATAACAGGAGTAAAGTACTATCAAATTGAAGATTCTTTTTTTCTTTCTTTCCTTTTTTTCTTTTTTTCTTCTCTGTATTGCTGGGGATCAATGCAGGGCCTTCTGCATGCTAAGCACATGCCCCATGCCAAGCCCAATCCCAAATATTCTTATCTTTGTTCTACTCAAGAAAATGTTTTTATGTTGCTCTTCCTGTTATTTCCATCCCCTCCATTTCCTCTCTTCTCTCCTTTTAGAACAGCTACTAGTTGCATGTTGGAACACTTGGATCCATTTTCTATGTCTCTTAACTTTTCTCTCATTGTCTTTCTCATGGTTCTTTACTACTAACTAATGCAAGAATTCCCTTGGCACTAACTTTCTCAAAATTTGCTTTTTAGTCATGTCCATTGTTATGCCAGACTACCTATTGAAACTTAAAACATGATCTGATGAACCTGGTATAGTTTTAATTTCCAAGATTTATACATACTTCTTCAATACATAAGACTCTTCCTATGTTACAGATATGATAGCCCCTCTTACCCCTTTTAGAATATTGTAATTATGCTTAATGTCTTTTGTTCTCTTAATTCTGTTAATTTTTGTTGGTTGAGTGTGATGTCTCACAATCTTGGCGTTGTACATTTTTTTTCAAATACTTGGTGGTTCTTGGTGTACTCTTCCTTGATTAAGAGATTTCCAGATCATTATCAATATAATGTGTTTCTATTTACTATAGCCTGACTTGGGACAGCTAGGATCTGAGGCTGATTTGACTAATGGGGTCCTTCATCGTCCTGGGAGTCAGTAGCTACTTAGGCATCTGTCTTGCCTCTTCAGCCCTACTGTATGATTCACTTTATGCCATCGTGCCCGTGGCTTAGCACAAGCAGGAGAACAGGAAGGGATACCTGATTTGCTGTTCAATCTGTAGTTTCCTAATATTTCAAATTTATACGTGACCCAGAGGCCCTTTCACCTCTCCATATCCATTGGCTCTAAAGCTTTTAGTTCTAGCAGACCTACTTCCACAGCAGTCATCTCTACCCATATGTTGGCTTTTGTTTCCTCCAGTTTTGTTTGTCCCAACATTTTTTCTCTTGTATCTATCAGAATTTTTAAAAATATACTCTTTCTGATCATGTTTTTCTGTTTTCTAATTCTATTAGATGCATATTATCTATATCTACATGCATTTTTATGAGCTGTAGGAAGCAACAAGCAGCAGATGTATATGATCAGTCTGCCATCTTAGGTTGATCTCTAATTTTCTTCTAAGTAAATTATTTGCTAGCTTAGCACTTTGACCATTAGTAAATAACACATTCTTTCTAGTGGACCTCAAGATTGACTGACAGACCTCATTGAGGATCAACACAGTCTTTTTGCTCTAAAGAATATGTTTTAATGAGAGGTGAAAGATCTGAGGTCAAATAGCCCAGGTAGTAGACTACTGTATTGGACAGGGTTCTCTAGATTAACAGAATACACAGAATTTGAAAAAAGGGATTTATCAGATGGGCTTACAGTTTGAAGCAATGTAGTCCCAGGTTCTGACTGCACGTGAAGAGTCAGAGGAACCAGTAGCTGGTCGAACGGTCTAAGAGCTGGAGTCTTAGGATCGGAGCAACCACTAATTCAGTCCCAGTCCAAGACTTGAAGATCAGGAAGCTCTTCGGAGAAACGATGGTGAAGTTTCAGTTCCAAGAGCTGGAGGCCGAGAAGATCAAGAAGCTCTTCAGAGAAAGGCGAAGCCGGCGGCTGACGATCTCAGGCGAGAGCAGATGCGTTTTCCTCGGAAAGAGTCGCACGCACTCTACACGGCTTCTCCCTCTTTTATCCAAGTCCGCACCTATCAGAATCCTGCTACCTACATTCAGGGCAGGGTTTTCTGTTTAATCTGCTGTTACACACCCAAAATTACATAATCTTGGGTGTGTCATGATCAGGTCAAGTTGACAACCTAGACTGACTATCACAACTACTATCATAGGCTATTTTGGTTCTCAACCTTTTCAAATATGAGGACATCTTTTCTGCATTAAAAAAAGGCTCATGGATCCTCACAAAATAGTAACAGAACTTTCAGTATCCATTGTTTGAGAAAATATACAATAAATAATGCAGTGATTATTTCCAGATTCAAGTCTCTGTATTTTAACTGCAAAGGGTGTATCTCTCCAAAATGAATTCCATAGTCTATTAAAGTCATAAATGCCTGTCAGTACCAAAATGCTCTTAAATATCACAAACATATTTGAATTTTTTTGTGGTGCTGGGAATTGAACCCAGAGGCATTCTACCTCTGAGCTACACTCCCAGACTGATTTTATTTCTTATTTGGAAACAGGGTCTCACTAGGTTGCTGAGAGCCTCACTAAATTGCTGAGGCTGTCCTTGAACCTGTGATCCTCCTGTCTCAGCCTCCCAAGTACTAGGATTACAAGTGTGTGCCACCACACCTGGCTTTGAATGTTTCTAATGTAATTCCCTCAGCAGGTATTTTCATAGAATGATAGCCTTGACCAGGATATAGGATTTTTTTCAGATTACCCCCAAAACTAAAACCAAAACAAACCCATGGTTTTTCATATAATTTAATATTTTAAAGCACCAGAACATATTAGTGGTTTTCAATCCCTAACAGTGGTATTCATAATAACATAAATTTGTGCAATATGTTTTAAATGTTAAAGCATTTTCAAATTTATTAACTCATTTGATCCTTACATTAATCATATGAATCAGGGTAAATAATAATGTTCCAATTTTTAACTAATAATAGGCTTAGAGAACTGTCTAGTTAGCAAGCAAAAGAGGTAGGACCAGAACCTAAGTTTCTCAATGCCCAGTCCATCAATTCCCAGATGGCAGTCCATAGAAAAATACTGGCCCGTTACAAATGGAAAAAGCAAGGACAGTGTGAGAAGTATCAAAACAAATAACTTTAACACTTTTTTGAGAGACTGATTTTACTGATTTGGGTATTTGTTTGTTTTGATACTGGGGGTTGAACCCAGGAGCATTCTACCTCAGAGTACACATCCAACCCTTTTTATTTTGAAACAGGATCTTGCTGAGTTGCTGAAGGTCTCCCTAAGTTACCGAGGCTGGCTTCAAACCCATAATCCTCCGGTCTCAGCCTCCCAAGTACTGGGATTACAGGTGTGCCTCACCACATTCAGCTTAATTTGGAAGATTTAAAATGCTCAGTTAGACTTCTTATCACTCTGATGGACTAAATTGATGTGGGAAGAACACAATCATTCCTAACACAGAAAAATTCTGAATAGGATACAACAAAAACATTTAAAATATACCACTAAGCACTAAAACAAGAAATCAAAATCTTCAGGTGTCAGAAATGGAGAGAACATGAGAAAAAGCAGTGAACAAAAGGTGAGGCTAAATAGGCAACTGGAAAATTGGGATCAGAGGATGAATTTAGGGGCTATGATTTTAATACCAGAGCTGGAATCGGGGTAGAGACCCCATGTGCAGTGGAGTTGGAACTGAGCATAGAACCAGGATCTTGGAAGAGCTCTGCTGCTGAGAAAAGGATCCTAGACTATCTCCTCCCATTAGCCTGGAAACTAAAGAAGGAAGCTGACTGATTACCACCCAGATGTCCCACCTACCAGACTGAGCTGTGTGCAGGGTGGGGTCCAGATGTGCTTTCATGCATAGTGCAGGTTTTAGCATCTGAAGTGTCCCCAAAAGCTCATGTGCTAAGGGCTTGGTCACCAGTCTGTGGTGCTACTGAGGGGTGGTAGGACCTTTAGGAGTCTGGCCTAGTGGCAGTTGGGCCACTGGGGCATGGCCTTGAAGGGGATATTGGGACCAAAGCCCCTTCTTCTCTCTGCTTCCTGGCTGCCCTGAGCTGAGCATGCTCCTCTGCCATGTGCTCCCTGCCACACGCCCAGAGCAACAGAGCCAAGCAATTGTGGACTGAAACCTCTGAAACTGTGAATTAAAATAAATATTTCCTTCTTTTAAATCGATTTTTTCTTGTATTTTGTCACAGCTACAGAAAGTTGACTAACTCAGTAGGAAACCCAAACCCAAAAAAAAGGCAACATAAAAATTTACCTGAACCATAGAAACTTGAGGAACCCTAGGGGATAGAGACAAATATGAAACTGCCCCTTAGTGACAATTTATAATCCTGTATGCATGAGATGTATTAATGCATTAAAAACAAAAAAGACAGCTGGATATGGTGGCACATGCTTGTAATCCCAGTACTTGGGAGGCTGAGACAGGAGGATTATAAGTTCGAGACCAGCCTCAGCAACTTAGCAGAGGCCCTCAGCAACATAGTGAGACCCTGTTTCCAAATAAAAAATAAAATAGGGCTGGGGGTGTAGCTCAGAGATAGAACACCCCTGGGTTTCATCCTCAGTACCATTAAAAAAAAAACACAAGAGGCAGAGAAAAAAAAATTCCAGGGGAGGTAGTTAACATATTTCATTCCTCAAGAATTACAGACAATATACAGACTACAGACTACAAAATACAGACTACAAAGTAAAGATGCTTAAAATGACTCATATGACATAAAAAATAAAAACTGTACAGAAAGGCCAGAATACCATAAAAAAGTAGTCATATGGAAGTATAGAAATTCGAGATAAAAATGTAACATTTTTTAAAAACAACTCATTAGATTAAACATAGTTTAAGAGAAAATCAGTAAATTGAAGGGTAGGGCTAAAGAAAGCTCACAGAATACAACATATAAAGATACAAAAAATTAATAAAATACACAGAGAATAGAATGCTACCAAGAGTTCCAGGATATAATAGAGGAAGCATGAGAAAGAGAAATTTGAAATTAAAATGGCTATGACAGATACAGCTACTTAATCCATAATAGCCAGTCTCCCCTTCTTCCTTATTAATAGGATCACTTATTTTTAGCTGGAATTTGACCAGAATAAAGACAGTATTTCCCAGATTTCCTTGCAACTGGGTTGACCATACGCCTGTTCTGGAATATAATCAGACTAGCATGTGCAATGTCCATGAAGGGAGGAGGTAGGCCCTTCTCTGTGCTTTTTTCTTCCTACTAGCTGGAATAAATGTAGCTGTGATGGTTTAAAGTTTAGTCATCTTGTTGAAAATGGAATGATAGTACAATGGAAGGGTCCTTGAGCCATCATACACTACTTGTATGACCTCATATGTGTGAGAAAAATATAAATTTCTATCTCATATTAACCACTCTGATTTAGTTTTTTTCTAAATCACTTGCATCATAACCTAATCTTAAATTATACAGTGACTGAAGATTTCTAGAATTAAAGAAAAATTGGAGTCCTCAATTTGAAGGAACAAACAGAATATTGAACTGGAAAAATGAAATTAAATCCACACATAGATACACATAAGTGAAGCCACAGAACATCAAATGTAGAGAGAAATACCTTAAAAACAAATAAAAGATATTCTTACCTATAAAGACAATCACAGTGTTAGCAGACTTGTCATCCACAATAGTAGATGCAAGAATGCAGTGGAATAATATAAAAATGATAAAGGCAATAATGTTCGACACAGAATTTCATGCTAAATTAAACTATAATTCAAGAATAAGGACAAAATATGGACATTTTCAGACATACACAGATTAATAATAATACCAAGAACTTATACAATACAATTGTACAAGACACTATCCTAAGGACTTTACATATTTTAACTCATAATCCCACAATAATCTTCTGATGTAGATACTATCAATATTGCCATCTTAGAGATGATAGAACTAAGATAGAGGGAAGTTAAGTATTTACCAAGGTCCCACAGCTAGTCTCAAGCCCAGACATTTGGCTGCAGAGTCCACAGTTATTCACTGTGTTATACTATCTCCATGACTAATAGAGTTAACTAACCACACATCTTCATTGAAGTAACTACTGAAAGATGTCGTTTAAAAGATTGAAGCTGGGCGTGGTGGCGCATGCTTGTAATACCAGTACTTGGGAGGCTGAGACAAGGAGGATCGCAGGTTCATGGTCAACCTCAGCAACTTAGTGAGACCCTGTTTCAAAATAAAAATAAAATAGGGCTGGGGGTGTAGCTCAGGGTAGAATGCCTCTGGGTTCAATCTCAAGCACCACCAAATAATAATAATAATAATAATAATAATAATAATAAATAAAAGATTGACATTAAGTCTAGATAAAAAAGTAGAGATAAGCAGAAAAACAAGGGAAGTAAATCAGTAAATCCTTTTTGGGGGGGCAGGGTTTACAGGCATGTGGCCACCACATCTGGCTCAGTAAGTCATTTGATTAACCTATGTATTAACTATAAAAATGTTCTTTCATGAAATAATTCTAATAATGTTCTAGGGGATTTTTTCCTTATAGTATATTTGGCAAAAGAAAATATTTGATCACTCTATATCAGTTCCTCCAAAAATTTGATAATTTTCCTGGTCTGTGAAATCCTTTAAAAAGCACATTTGCAAGATTTACTACTGATGTGTTACACACAAGTATATATTTATTGGCAATAGGATGTTTTGTTGGGTGTTTGCGAGCTCATGACATGAGGAGGACAGGCTGCAGGAAGCCATTAGAATCATCATCCAGGGCAGGGCCCCCCAAAGGGCGTGCTATATATCAAAATTTAAGAAAAGGGGAGAAAACATATTTCCACCACAGAAATTCATTGCCAACTTATTAAGATTTATGGAGAGAATGATTTTGGTTGATAAAATATATCTAGATGATCTACAATATTTCAGCCATGAAGACAGAGCCCAGTGCTCTTATGTGCCCACCAATATCAAAGATGGATTTTGTGAGAGAGAAAACATGTTACTTTCTACTTGTGATAATTTCTTTATTTAATAAACCTTTCTCCCAATTACTCTGTAAACTGTCTTTTTTAATTCCATAGATTGAAAAGCTTGATACTTTAGCCCCTCTGTGCCCACCAGGGATTGGTTCTAGGACTCCCAGATAACAAAATCCACAGATGCTCAAGTCCCTTATATAAAATGATATAGTATTTGTATGTAACCTATGCACATCTCCTTTATACTTTAAATCATCTCTAGGTAATACCTAATATAAGTGCTATATAAATAATTGTTATATTGTATTTAGGAAATAATGACAAGAAAATAAAGTCTGCGTAGCTAGTACAGACACAACTTTTTTTCAAGTATTTTTCATCCATGGTTGGTAAAATTCTTGGATGCAGGTCCCACAGATACGGAGGGCCAACTGCATTTTACCACTAAGTAGCCTTATAGATCACATAATTTCCTCATTATTGCATCAACTTTACACTAAGAGGAGACAGTCCAAAAATAGTCCCCAGAGTTCCTAGTTCTTTATTTCACAATTGTCAACAAGCAAAACATGACTTAACACAGTTTTCATGGATATTAATTATAATAATAACAGAAATTGAATTTTCAGATTTAGCTCTTCTGTTAAAATAATTTCATTTTAGTGGGGTTTTTGTTTGCTTGCTTTTATTTCTCTTCCTTTATAGTAATAGCAATGGTAGCTTATATATTTAGCTGTGGTGAGAATTTAGGATAGTGGGAAGGTTTAAGTCAGATGGTAAAGTTGAAATTCCCTTGAAAGTCTATTACATAGACCATGATATCCATTGTACTGTTTTTGTTGTAGTGATTGTTGTTTTTGTTTTTTGGGGGGAGTGGTACTGGGGATTGAACCCAGGGGCATTCTGCCTCTGATCTATACACCCAGCCCTTTTTATTTTGAAATAGGGTCTTGCTAAGTTGCTGAGGGTGTCCCTAAGATGCTGAGGCTGGCCTCAAACCTGCAATCTTCTTGTCTCAGTCTCCCAAATACTAGGATTATAGGATGCACCACCATGCCTGGCTCAGTGTGCAAACTTATGTCCAATAATTCTTATATTAAAGATCACTGAACTGGAAGGACAAAAGGAAAATCCATATGAGATGTCTGTCTGCTTGCAGGGTTTTCTCCATTCTGTTTCAACAGTAGGCTTCTATAACCCAACTACATGGTTATTAGTAAAGGATTAGCCTTGCCCAAAGAGAAGTCTGACCTTTGCTCTTGGCTCCTTTGAGGTAACTTCTAAGACATTGGAATGTCCTGCCTGGTAAGAGTACCTTTGTTTACCAAAGGGCCTGGGCCATGCCAGATTATGACATTTATGGTGAGAAGTGTTGGGCTACATGGTATCAGCTTGGACTCAGGAGGAGCTGAAGACTAGAGTCAGCCACACAGGTAGTCAGCCATGTCTATGTGACAAAGCTCAATAAGAACTCTGTACTCCAAGACTCAGATCATTTCTCTGATTGGCAGTACTCCATACGTATCATCACATAGCCTTTCTGAGAGAAGTTAGTGCTGTCCATATTCCACTGGGAGAGACAACTGCTTGCAACTCTCCTGAGACCTGCCCCTTGTCCCTCGTCTCTGCTGATTATATCTGGTCCTTTTCCTGTAGCAAACTGTTACAGTGAGTGTAAGAGCTTTGATGACTTCTGGAGTCCTTCTAGAAAATCATCAAACAGAGTGCTTGCTTAGCATGCACAAGGCCCTGGGTTCAATCGGGTTTGTAACACCAAGGCAGGCCTTGGAGTAGGTCATCTCTCTCTATAAATACCACTTTTCTAGTACATGAAGCAAGAATAATTACAGAAGCTCTACCTAAGTCACATATTAAGGACCAAGAAAAGAAAAGACAACTGACTTGAAAGTGCTTAGAAATTTGTGAATCAATAGATGTGGGGTTTCATTATCCCATCTTTGAAGTCATGATCTTGTGAAAATTCTAACAGGCAAATGAAAATGGTTGTTTAAATAACTAGGACAGCCAGGCCTGATAGCACACACCTGTAATCCCAGTTCTTGGGAGGTTGAGACAGGAGGATCACAGGTTCAAGGCCAGCCTCAGCAACTTAGCAAGACCCTTTGAAACTAAAAATAAAATGGACTAGGGGTCTAGGTCAGAGGTAGAACATCCCTGGTTCAATCCCTAGTAGCCCCTTCACCCCCCACCAAAAAAAAAAACACCTAGGACAATTCCTTGGTTACAGAGAATCACTGTTTTGAGGGGAGGAGAAAGAATACCACTGAGTGCATTTGTTTCCAAATATATATAACATTTGTCTTCCCAGGCCACAGGGTAGTTTGTAAATCGGTGTCCTGCTGACATTTCTCATCACTCCAGTCACACCAAAGTTGCCAGAGTTATTAAAGGAATTCAGGGAGAGCAATGAAGGGCATCCCCACCGCAGAATGCCAAGTGGGGTGTTTCTTCCATCTCCCTGCCTCCAGCAGTATTGCCAGTGATCTCACACAGTACCAAAACACTTTGTAATTCCATACTACTTTAGTCCTATATTATATTTTGGGGTTCCCAGTTATTTTTTAAGTCAAAATTACATTTTCAGAGAAGAGGGAAAATTCCCTGTCATCTCTACAAGAATGTTGCAGAAATCATGGAATGTTAAAAAGTACTTTGCAAATTCCTCTAAAGGTGTATTACAAATTTTAGCTGTTATTTTAGTGCTTTAAAAAAAACAATGTAAATAAGAGTAGTAACTAGACTGCAAGGTTAATAGGATGTGTTTTCCACTCTGCCACCTCTTGTTCTATCCTTTGGAAACTGAACTGGGCAGGAACTCAAACTTGGAAACACAAAAATCCGTGAGCAGCTCTACCTGGAGACTCTGCCAAGGCTGACCCTGGTCAGCTCAAACTGTGGGAAAAGGTGAAGTGGCCCCACTGGACTCTAGAAGAAAGTTCTGTTGCAGAGGCCCATTTCCCTCGTGACGGGTGCAGAGGAAGCTGGAATGGAGGTGTGGGCTGTGACCCTCCAAAGCCAGTACGGAGGTCCCGACATTCTCAGGAACTTCCTGGAAGTCTTGAGGGGTGAGACACAGTCCCTGGAGGGACATTCTGCCTGCTTGGCTCTTGCTGTACCCGGGGCTGCCTGCCAAGTGAACTGTTTTTAATGTTAGCAAATGTCACCCCACCCAAGACAAGCTTTTCAAAGATTCCTTAGATGAGTAGGAACTTCTGGTTGCTCCTTGTTTTCTGAAGTATGTTATGACAGGCATTTGATCTGCTTCTCCTTTGTAATTCAGGAAAAATTCCTCAGAGCCTAGAGGGTGACCTTTAACAGAGAGCAGTGGATGTTGTTACTCCTTTCCAGGAAGCTGAGGGTCTGATGGGTGGAGAGATGAATATTCTCACAGATGTGTTAATGCTATAGACTGTTCAAGGAGGAGGAGGAAACATGTCACTGTTGTGAATATTTCCTTGTTTGATTTTGAGCCCCCAAATAGAAGCAGGATGAGATAGGGAGGAGATAGGGGTCAGCCATACAGGAGTGCCAGGAAGTGAGAGGGGCCCTGATGGTCATGAGGAAAGGCAGAGCTATCCTTATTCAGCATTCTCCCGCAGCCATCGTAGCAGGCACATCTGGGCCTCACGTCTGCTCTGGCACTGGTCCTGAGGGAGTGGCGCTGCACCGGTGTGTCTAGTCCTGGGTTCTGTTGGGTCTTGGGGAAAGGGCTGTTCCCACCCCACCCCCATTCCAGAGCAAATGCCGCAGTCTGGGATGTCAAGCAGGGAGGCTGGGTGCCCACAGGCATCACACCTGGTGTCACAGTTGTTGGCATCTCATCTCGCCTCTAGTAAATTTCAGACATACCAGTGGTGGACAAGGGCAGAGGCAGGCTCAGTGGCATCTCCCAAGAGGACAACATTAGCACTAGAAACACAGTGACTTTGCCAGGAAGCTAATCCCACACTGTTGGTGGGCACGGGTGGCCCTGAGCGTGCTCCTGTTTGGGGAGCAGCTGTGCAGCTCTGGGAAAGCTGAGTCTGTAGGAGCAGGAAAGCAGGTTTCCGAGTCACAGCTCTGTCACTTCCCAGCTGTGTGACCTTCAGAATGTTACCTAACCTCTCAGGGTCACGGTTCTTTGTCCGTTAAATGATGATAATGCAAAAAGCTACATTGGATGGTCCTAGGGAATAAATGAGAGAATGAATTGTACTTCTAGGATTCCAGCTGTTGCTGCCCTCGTTTACAGGGGGATCTTCACATGAATAAAATTTGTCTTCTTACAATTAAGCCCCCAACAGGTCCCATCCCTCAGAAACTTTAGGTAGCTTGCTCTTCAATGAAGACAGAACTCCTTGGCACAGCATCAGTGACGTATAGTGTCTTTGGGCCGAGGGATGCTCAGGTGATGGTCAGAGAAGTCTCCCAGTAAGTCAGGTGAGTTAGCGCCTCGCCCACCTCTGTGCTCCTTCCCACCCTCTTTCCATGTCTGTACTCATTTATTCTCCAGCATGGCACCACCCTCAATTTATGAATCTCACTCACACATTTATCTTCCTAATAGTCTACTTGTCTAAGACAAGTCTATTCTTTCACTCCTCTGTTCTATCACTGAGTTTCTGAATCAAGGCTCAGGAATGTTCATGAGCTCCTATTTATTCCTGGGTATTAAAATAGCTAGTTCATTGTCTTTATCACCCACTGCCTATGCAGTGGCTTATAGACACGTGAGACCAGCACCCTGTTTCTTGCCTCCGTTCCAGTGATCTTGCCCTGAGTTGCACTGTGCAGTGTGCTCTCCTGCAGCGTTCCTTTCTCTCTGAAACACTGCTTTCCATAGTAACTGATTTTCCAGTTTTAGCTGAGCATTTCTCCTTGCTCGACACTGTAATTCTTACAGATGGAATCCCTAAAATGCTGAAAATGGAACTCCTTTTTTCTTTTTTCTTGTTCTTTTATGAGATTTTTCAAGCAACTATATACCAAAGTGCTGGGAGTCCATTTTAAAGCAAAGTACTTTGAATAATTAAATTTGAGTGATTTGAGTGGCAAATAAGATTTTTTTGTGTGTGTGTGTGGTACTGGGGATTGAACCCAGGGGCATTCTACCTCTGGGCTACACCCCCGGCCCTATTTTTTATTCTTTATTTTGAAACAGGGTCTCACTAAGTTGTGGGGGGCCTCACTAAGTAGCTGAGGCTGGCCGCGAACCCAGATCCTCCGGTCTCAGCCTCCCAAGTACTGGGATTACAAGCGTGCACCACCACGCCCAGTTGGGCAAATAAGATTTTTAAAAATTATTTGAGTTGGACATGGTGGAACACACCTATAATCCCAGGGAGGCCAAGATAGGAGGATCCCAGGTTCCAGGCCAGCCTTAGCAACTTAGCGAGACCCTGTTTCAAAATAAAAAGTATAAAGGGCTGGGAGTGTAGCTCAGAGCTAGAATGCCCCTAGGTTCAATCCCTAGTACCACTACCACTACCACAACAACAAAATTTTTGGATATCCACAGTTACTTTAGTTATTGATGCATTTTAAAAAGAAAAACTATTTCAGGGGAAAAGCATAAGAATTTTTAATACCTTAAGTGAAGGTAAAATGATGCTAGAGAACCAATAGAGGTACCCTCAGTATCCCAGGGAATAATGAATTCCTTCCAAAATAACAGGATAGTTTGTTCCCACTTAAAGACCTTAATCATCAGCCAGTTGTTCACATGCTGGTTTCTTTAGAGGAATGTTATACACATAATTTAAAATGTGTATTAGAAAGAAAAAGCTGAGATAAGTCTGAGCTTGAATGTAGTGGTCACTTTTCAAACAGACAACACTTGACAGACTTTTAATTCTCTTTCTTTTCTTTTTTCCTTGGCAAAATAAAAACGGAATAATCCAGTGCTATGTATTGCTTCTAGAGTCAATGATGAAATGTATATGTTTCTGGCTGGCTCTCTCACTCCATCCCCTGCACCCTGCACTGTGCACAGAAGGCTCAGCACAGCTTTCTACACTATTTTCTTCCCTAATATGAAAAGAGCATCTATGAATCTTATTGGAGAAATATTTTTTGTTTTGCTTCCACACATAATAGAATATCTAATGAAGTATTAAATTAATGCTGGTTATTTTTTAAGACATTCATGAGTCAAACTCTTAAGGCTTATTCTTCTTCCTTAAGGCTTTCTAGTTATCTTATCAGCATTTGAAACTATATAAAATATAAAATAAGACCAAAAACCCAGAAGCTCTGAAGGAACAGATCAATAGGTTTTTCTACAAAAGAATATAAAATGTTGATATGGTAAAAATATAACTTTAGTAAGGTAAGAATATAAATGGAAGAGTGAAAAAATATTTAAACATATAATAAAGTATTAATATCCCTAATATATAAATATATGATTTCTACAAAAAAGCTCACACAAATCAACAAAAGAAAGTTAATCAAATTAATAGAAAATTGGCAAAGGGCATGAACAGGCAATTCAAAGAAAATATACAGAATAAGTACTGTCAAATAATTGTAAAATAAGAACAAGATAGAAGCATTCACCTATGAGATGGGCCAAAAGTTAAAAAGATTATTCATTCACAGTGTTGGTAAGGATGGGGGGAATAGATACCCTACTACAATGTTGTTGGAGTATAGATAGGTATAACCTTTTAGAAGGGCAATTTGACAAAAATTACCAAAATTATAAATGCACATTTTTACTATGCAGTTTTATTCCTCAGTATGTATCCTACAAAAATAACTGCATAAGTAAACAAGGACATATTTATGAGGATATTAATTTGCTATATTATTTTAATTACAAATAATTGAAGAAAACTTCAATGTTCATCAATTGGGAACTCTTTAAATACATTATGGTGCATTTGCACAGGCTAGATCTTCTCTTCAATATTGTTTAAATTTTTTATACGGATATGAATTTAAAATTGATTTTTAAAACACTTGAAGAAGAAATAGAATATCCAAAGAAATTCCAACTTTATTTCTGTCATGAGTACCAACCCATGAAGTTTTAAGGATCCCTGAAAGTTCACATTTACCTTAAAATCTCAGGCTCACCTTATGGTCTCTTGCCACAAGTTTCATTTCTGACCCTCTTCCCAGTGACTGTCTTACTCATTTCCAGACACCTGTTCCCATGATAAATCTGACCTGTGGTGATGGTTGCCCAAAATAAAGCAGTGTACACTCACTGAGGCCATGGGCAGGCAAATGCCCAGAACCAGGAGTAGCACAGAGTGGAAGGAAAACAGCCGGACACCACCCTGCCACCAACTCTGAATGTTGAGTTCACACTAGCCTGGGCTGCCACTGCTTGGCCATTTGCACCAAGGCCCAGGAAGCAAGAGTGCTGTGGGAAAGCCACACACCAGGGCTTCTGTCAGCTAGGCACTATAAACATAAGGAATCCAGCTCGGTTTTCTTTGGAGGCAAAGGCGCTACTTCCAGGATTATGGTAAAGCTCACACAAGAGTCTACATGGCAGAATTTGATGAATGTCCCAATGTCCCTCTGTTGTAAGGAGCCTCCAGTACTTCTTTTAACCACAAGTCAACGCTTTCGGTTTTTCTGACTTCCACTCTCCCAGCCAAGACTCTAGCAATAGGATGGCACTCTTGGGTTTACAGAAGATATTCATTAGCCCTTCTGGACTGTTCATTTCCTTATAAAGAGAATTCATGACAATACTCATCTGCACACTGCCTGTGGTATGCTGGTAAATGTTTTAAAAAACAGCTCCCTGGAGGAACAACACCCTGGTTTATAATATTTGCCAATTTCCATAGTGTAGGTACAACTCTCATGGCTAATTTCAAGCTACCAACCAAACATCACTGCGTATCAGTTTGGAAAAGATGCATACGGTATATAATACCATTATGTAGTATTTGTATTTCTACTTCAAGAGCAGAGGTGGTAGTAAAGTATAGTAAAATGATTAGCAGTGAGTGACAGATTGTGAATATTTATTACCTTTGCTTTTAACACTATTTAATCATAAGTTTATATAATTTAATTTCCTAATAATAGCTAGGTTTAACAACTGAAAAATTAATAATTGGCTCTTGAATGACAATACAACCTGGCTGCAGATACCCCTGAGACTGCTGCATTGTAAGATGCTATGTATATTATTTTTCCTAGGTAGACCAAATTATTTCCTTAATAGAAACCCAGTACTTCCTATGTTTTGGGTTATACATATGTATGTTTTATGACAATAGTAAGTATCTGTACTCACACCTCTTTGGACTTTGGTGTAGGAGCTGGACAGTGTGTCATATACAAGGAAAGGTGAGGACGTTGGTGTTACATAGAACAGTGACTGCTGTATGTCATGTGTCACTTATTTGGCCTTCAATTTACTAATTAATTTGGTTCTTAATTTAATAATAATTATTACCTATGGGACCATTGTAAAAAGAAACAGAGGTAAAGCAGATAGAGAATATACTTAAACATAGAACAAGCATGAGGATTAAGGATGGACAGACGTACAATTCCTGGTACAGACAGGCACTTAATACCTGTAATAAGTACCTTCCCTCTTTAACAAGTGTCCCATAGATCCCCTGTTAATTCATAGGAGCCATAGAGCCAGCAGCCTGGAGACCTAGCAGGCTGGACCAGGTGCTCCCTTCCTATCATTCTGGTGCCTTACAATGTCTTAGTTTAACTCTCCCTATTAGAATTGCCATTATGAGGCAGAAATGTCAACAGACAGAACTATCCTGGGTTAGTGAGGATAGTATTGCTCAGGGCTAGTAAGGGTAGATAACCAGTGTTAGTCATTCTTCAGGAAAATCCTAGCTCCACACACCTTTGCAGCCTCCACAGCTTAGCTAGGGTGCTAGGCCTGCACCTAAACTACTCCAAAAAGAGATTAAGACAACATTTTACTTATTTATATATTTTATTTCATTATTTATTTATTTGCAATACTGGGGCTTTACCCCAGGGTCACTCTACCACTGAACTATGTTCCCAGCCTTCTTTAGATTTTGAGACAGGGCCTCACTAAGTTGCCCAGGATGGCCTTGAACTTGAGATCCTCCTGTCTCAGCCTCCTGAGTAGCTGGGATTACAGGCATACAATAAAACATTTTTAACAAGAAAACTATTGCAATTGAATTTCTTCACTAATTAATTGATCAAATTGTATACTTTATACATGTTAATGGATTTATCTTTTTAGAATATCAAAATGTTCTAAAATGTATTGGGGAAAATATGCAAAAGTACCAAAAAAAAAAAAGTCTGGAAAAGAATCAGTGTAAGAATGCCCGGCTTTTCCAGGAAATAGCACGTTATAACTAACAAAGTACAAAGGTGCCAGTTTGAACAGCAACAAAAATAAAGGATATATAACAATTCACAAAACAATTTAAAAAGAAGCATTCAACAAAAGGAGGAATGGAATGCCCTGCCCTCTGTTCTATGTATTCAAGTCCAACTCCCTTTCCAAGTTCAGCCTAGTTCCCAACAATAGAATTTATCTCTACTGTTAAGTCAGTGTCATCACATTCTGTACAACAGTCCTTTGTAGATATTTAAATTTTCATCTTTTAACATCTTCTGTTTTTGAGGGCAGAGAGCATATAATGCAAGCCTCATGTAACAGACACTGAATAAAAGAACCAGCGAATCAACAAATGAGCAAACAACTGTGGACATGATCAAAACACAGCCTCTGGAGCCCACAGTACCCTCACCTGGTCTTATACACATTGATTGAATTTCAAAACAAGGCCTTTGCTATAAATGTGGTTTATTGGCCTGGTCCACGGTGACTCACATCTCTGGGAAGTGACCTGGCTGCTCCTAACCATGCCTTCCCATCCACATGGATAAGCAAATAGCCAAGAAATGATGCCTTGGATTCATTTTAGATTTTACCTTTGACTTCTATTTTTCTCTAGTGCCTCCTTCTTCTAGGACAGTGTTTCCTCATGTGTGGTTGTTGGGCCATCTCAACAGATCACCTGTGACCCTAGTTAAATGCAGATTCCTGGGCCCCTTTGCAGGCCTTGTGGGCAGATTCTCGGGGATGAAGCAAGTCCTACAGCTCCAGGTGATTCTTACATACTCTAAGATTTGATATTCTTTTATTCATAAGAGAAGAGAGGGGAGGGAAACAAATGTGCTAAGTGTCTCCTTTATGCCAGGTACTTATATTTATGATACCTCCCTTTGATTTTCACAAAACCCTTAAAGGTAGCTTTTATTATCCTTTCAGTGATGAGTCTCAGACACTAATATGTTGACAAGACAAGTTTCCAAGGGCCTCACAGTGAATTACTGCTAAGCCTGGTTCCAAAGCAAGTGCATCTGACCCCACAGCCTTAGTTCCTCCCATGACATTACACCGCCCACCCCACTCCCACCCAGAGTCTGCCCACTTGAATGCACTCCAGGTTCTAGGTTTTGACTGATAATTTTCTCTTCTGACCCCAAGTGACCACTGAGATGCTATGCCACAGCTCATTTGGCACGAGAGTTAAAAGTTCAAAAAGCTCCTGGGAATTCCTCAGTCACTGTGGATGCTACAGGAGGACTGTGTGCTTACACCCTCTCTCCCAACATTCAGAGGGTATGAGCCTGGGCTATGTATCCTCCACACCCAACACCAACACACCCCCACATCCCCACACATGATTACACCTGTGCCTTACCAAGCACTCTGTACATACACATGCTACCATGGGAACGTGGGCACAGAATACATCGCTGGTTCTCCTCTTTTGTAGATATTTTCAAATGAGTGTTTCTGTGGCAATGTCTTTTTTTAGCCTCCTGTTTCCTTGACTACAGGTTGAGAATGATGAAAAACTTTTGGATGCCTTTTAGTAGGTCTATCTCCACTGAGCTTAGTGGCTGAGTGGCTGTATTCCCAGTCCTGAATCAAAGTCTATTGTATCGATTCTATCATTCATCTCTTTGCAACGGAATCTCAGAATATGTTTGTATGAAACACCATCCTGCCCATGAATAGAGGAAGATATTCCCCTCTTTACTACATTAAGTTCAAAATCCTCTGCTTTCAAGGGATGATGTTGCCCCATCCCTTTCTGTCTAAACCCTCCTTTGCCATCTCTGTTCCAGACCCATGTGACATTTCCAACCTCTCTGCCTTCTTCATGCTGGTTCTAATGCAAGGTTCTAATTCAATTCTTAACTGCCTGAGTGATTCTGGAAAGTTGTTCAAACTCTCTAGGCCAGTTTCTTCACTCACCATGCAGAGGCTCCATTGGTCATAGGCACTACCACTTATTTTGTACCAACTGCCCTAAGTATTTTACACATTATCTCAAACATCCACAAAAGGAGACATTATTGTCCCTGTTTTCCAGATGAGAAAACTAAGACTGAGAAGACTAAGTAAACTGCCCAAAGATAAACAGTTAGTGAGGAGTAACGAAAGAATTAGAATGTGCTTTGTCTAATTCAACTCCATCTTTCTGCTGTTCTTCAAAGACCTTTCCAACCCTGAAATTGATGATGTTATGAAACCTACCAGGTTTCCCCCCAGTGATGAACCACTTGCCCTCTGGAGGCTTTGAGAAACTTTTCCATAATCTCCCCATCTCAGAGCTCCATTTGATTTAACACTTGATTATAAACCATTGGCTGTTTCCCCATGATCTTTCAGTGGGTGCTCTTGTCTTCCTTCTGGATGAAACTTTGAGGAAGGAGCCAAGACAAACATTTCTGTGGCTGGTCCTGAGCCACAGAACGCTGGAAGAGAAGGACAGAAGTAGCTGTCATTTATTTAGCACCTGCTCTATACCAATAACTGTCCTTAGGTAGTTTTCATGTCATCTCATCTACTCCTTAAAAACATGTTCACAGTAAGTATTAGCAGTTATTTTTGTAAGTGAGAAAGCTGAGGTCAAGAGAGCATAAAACTTAAGAAGAGTAAAACAAGCCAGTACAATAAGATGTTTTCTTATAAAAATCATTGATAATGTCAGCATTATAGACCACTCCCTGGAAATCAATCTAAACAATGAGGAAAAATTATAAAACATTATAACTAATCAAAAGACTCCAAGCCTGGCCAAGTGGCACACACCAGTAATCCCAGTGACTCGGGAGGATGAGGGAGGAAGATATAAACTTTGAGACCAGTCTGGACAATATAGCAAGACCGTGTCTCAAAATAAAAAATAAAAAGGTCTAGGGATATAGTTCAGTGGAAGAGCACTTGCTTAACATGTGCGAGGCCTTGGGTCTGATTCCCAGTACAAAAAGAAGAGCTCATTTTTACATGGTTCCTTGTGTCCCAACAAGCCTCCAGCTACTTCATTTCATCCATGCTATGGCTGTCTCACGTTTCCTGCCTCCATGTCTTTCTGCTTATCTCTTTCCACTTGACACAGCACCTTCCCACCTTTACTCATTCAGAGCCCATTTCTATTCTGTGTAATAGACCCTCCTTTCTACTTCTCATAGCATTTCTTGTTCTGTACTACATCAGATATAATTATTTGCAGAACTGTTTTTTTTGTAGTCAGCAAGTTGCTTTAAGTGAATATCAGATTAGTGATTAGGAGCTGTTCAGCAGTATGTGCTTTGTTTACATATCTCAATTAATGCTCACAATAACCCTATAAAGTAGATGCTATTATTATTCCCATTCTTCAGATGCAGAATCTGAGTTGGAAATAGGTTAAAGTGACTTGCTTAGAGCTCAGAAGAGGCAAAGCTGACAAATGTCCTAATTCCCAGACGAGTTCTTAGCCACTCTGCCATGCTCCCTCCCAGTCATTTCTATATCCTACACAATGCCTAAAAAGTGTCTTACATATCATTATTGTTTAATTAATGCTCATTTCTGCATGAAAAAGTGAATGAACAAACAGTAATATGTCAACAGGGGCTAATGTCATGAAAGTTCACAAATCAAAAAATTCTGTTGTCCTGAAATATTCTTTCCTCATACAAATGGTCCTTTTTACTTGTATGCATTTGAACTTTAGGGTGTTAGTGACTAGAACACATAAAGAGATTCATTCACTGGATGAAAACCATGCTTTCAGAATACTAAGAAATTCTTCATAATGTCTACATTTTTAGATCAAGTACTTCGGTACATCAGACAAATTCAGGACTTTTCTGAATGGCCAGCTCATAATGAAAGCTGTTGAAATTCACAGGTACCTTTAAGGAGAGGACAGTGGCAATACCCATGGCTGCTCATTTCACTAGAAACCTGTGTCCATTCACAGGGCCTGGCAGGGGAATCTCAGTAGCACGACAAAGGCTGAATTGTTCCCTCCAGAACAAGATGATAATGCACAGAAAGAGTGGGTGCCATGTGTACCAAGGAAAAAAGGCAGTAAATGAGTCCCTGGCACTGACACAACAGGTCAGCTTTACAAAGATGGGGACAGAGCTCTCTGCCAAAGAGCCAGTCTCAGCAAGCTTGTCCTATGAGTTAAAACTCTATTAGATTCAAGCTAAAAACAGTGAAATTTCCAAAATATGCAGCCAGTGTAGCCTGGGAAAATGAAGCCTATCCCTTCCTAGGGAGGGTAGATAAGTAATGAATAGTCTCAAGCTCTTTCTGAAAGCAGTGCCGGGTCTTCCTTTCTGATTTGCTTGGAATTGGCATTAGCCTCAAGCCACCACCCTGTTTCTGCTTCAGGGTCATGCCCATGTCTATTCAAGTTCTCCCAGAGAGAAACTTGAATTTTCCTTACTGGAGACATTTTATTTTCCAAAATGAAAAATATTGAAAGTAGTTAACTTTGGGGAGAAATGGGGATTGAAACAGAAAGAGGGAGACATTTGTTTCCATTCTTACCTTTTTTGGTTTTTTTTTTTATTTTGCGGTACCTGGGATTGAACCCAGGGGCGTTTTACCTCCAAGCTACACCCCCGGCCCTATTTTTTATCCTTATTTTGAAAGCGGGTCTCACGAATTGTGGAGGGCCTCACTAAGTAGCTGAGGCTGGCCACGAACCCGGATCCTCCGGTCTCCGCCTCCCAAGTACTGGGATTACAAGCGTGCGCCACCACACCCAGCCATTCTTACCTTCTTTTACCATTTTTTTTTTACCATGTACACTCATCAATTTTAATTTTAAAATATTAGAGTTTATTACATAAGGTTTATGACCATTTGGATCTTTGTTTTTCTATTATTCTATTTCAAAAGAAATCAAATATTGGTTTTGGAAACGTTTACAATTACAAATCACTGCTTCAAAATAACAGTTATTGTTCCCATAAACAAAAGCCTTATTTCTTAAGAAGTTCATTCAGTGTGTGTTCCTTGGAGCAGAATGTTATAGAACATCTCCACAAAACAGAAAAAAATCAGGTTATTTCCAATTTTAGTGCTGCTTAAAATGATATAGTCACATATAACTCTTTTATATGGAATATAAAAGAATAGTTCCTGAGGGTAATTCCCTCTCCCCAGAGAACATTTTGTAATATCTTGAAACATTTTTCATTGTTATAGCTGGGTATGGGGTAGGGGAAGGGTTTCCTACTGACATCTAGTAGATAAAGGCCAGAATGCTGCTAAATACCCTCCAATGCACAGGACAGTCCCCACAGTCAACAATTATCTGGCCCCAAATTTCAGTAGTGCTCATATTGGGAACCCCTGATATGGATATAGTGACTCCATTATACAACATAGATATTAACCCTAAAGTTGTACTCACAGATTAACTAATAAAATGAGGGGGGTTCATCTTTTAATTATTTGGATGACACATCACACGTGAAGTTATGATTAGACAGATTTGGGGGCAGGTGTATATGTCCATTCTTCCTGGATACACAATGCATTTGATAAAAGCTATGAAATAGACTAGAATCGATCCTTGATTCTTTATCTATTTAATAAATATTTGTTGAATTTCTGCTATACTAGCAGGTAGATGCTGCACTTCAAAGAATGGCTCTTCATCCATCAGCATACCTATTCATAATCAGAAAGAGAAGTGATCAGGCTTTTCCTAAATATTACAATCAATATTTTAGCCAGGATATGTCATTGGAGAACTGAACTGAACTGAAAATAAAACTGAAATATTTAGGTACTTTATACATTGAATGTACATATAATTAATTTCCAGTTTGGCTGATTTTGTCATGCTGCAATTACCAACAAACTCCTACCCCTTTGGGAAAGCCAGGACTTCAAAGGCATCAACTCAGGGGCTAAAAGAGGCCTAACAAGCCAAGTAAGAGTTTAGACCTGGACTTGGGCAGCAAGAGCTTCTGGTACTTTTGCTTTATAATTTCTGACTGGCCCCACCCTAACCAGTTGTCTCAGGACAGAAGGTTCTCCTGGACTTCCCTCCACAGCTAGAATAGCCGGAAGGATGTTAGTGTGCAGTCCCAGGGGCTCAACTTGGCTCCTCAACTTGGAATGGAGTCATTGGGAAAGTTTCTGACCTGTCCCACCCTATGCAGTGAGGAATCCACATTTAATTCCCCCATCAAAGTAAGCCTCATGAAAATGTTTTCCCTGAAACTTACAGAAACCTCAGCAGGATGAATTCTCTCCCAAGTTATAACAGTTGTAGCATTATTGAGCCGAGAAAAATTGAGTTCTTTGAATTAGTGCCTAAGAACACAAAAGAAGCCTCTGCACTTTTCCATCAGTCTCTGTGGAATTTCCCATTCCAATAAAAGCAGGTTACACTTCTTTTTTAATATAGCAAGAGCACTAGTGTAAGCACTTAATAACAGCTTTTTTATTATGATTCAGAAAGATTTTTTTAATGACAAAAAAAATAAATGCAGCTAAGATCATAAAAATACATTTTCAATATGTCTTCTCTCCTATTTTTTGGTTTACTCAAGGAAAACTTCAAGGCAGAAGATCACATTGACACCATGGGCTGGCCAGACTGAAACCAAAGCTGGTTCAGGGCTGACTGAACCCACTGACCGGAGGTCAAGGCAGGAGTCTGAGCAGGATCTGTCTGCTGTCTCAGGCTATCCTGGCTGTGAGTGATCTGGCTGGCCCTGCCTCCCATTCCTCATGGTCTTAGATTAGAGCCCACCTCCAGTTCTAGAGGTGACCAAAGCCCCAGGCAGGGTTCAGAGACTACAACTGTCTCTTTTTGAGGTTTGAGGTTCCCAGGTCTGATCTGGAACAGCTCAAACTCGTTGGGGCCATAGGATGAGGGCAAAGTACAGGACCAGCTGAAGAGTCTCAGATCAATCCACTACTACTCAAGTCCAACCAGAGCAACCACAGGAAAGCAGCAAACCATCTGCCTGGCTTCATTCAGCCCTGGTTCAGTCACAATAGGTGTTGGGATCCCCTAGTCCTATGTAATCAAAGACAGGCAACTTCCCCTAAGAACTAAAAACCTGGATAGGCTCCCTGGCTTTAAATCATGCCCTGTGTCACTCTGGAACTATGGAATGAGCTAAACCTCAGTGTGTACCTTGACTTTAACTCATTCCAGTTTCTCAGAAGAGAACAAAGAAAACATTAGAAGTTACCCATCAGCAGTGCCTTCCCTCCACTGTTGGCTAAGCACTGTCTTTTCACCCTTAACTCAGAATTTCCTTTCACTTACAGATTTAATGCAAATCCTTTGTTTTGTTAAATGCTGGCACACATATTTGTTTTTTATTTTCTATGTGCTGGGTAGTATCCTAAGTTCTTTATAAACACGAATATATATATCAATTTACATATATATGTGCAACATGAGCGTTTATAAGAAATTATACATAGTAAGAGGTTACATAAACCCCAACAAAGGGAACACTCTTTTTAGTTTCTTTGTGACTGAATTTATTTTTGACATTTTTAATGGCTGAAGTACTATATACACATTTTAAGAAAGTAAAGTAAGCAAAGTTTTATAAAGAAAAAGTGAATCTTATCTTCTTCCAGCTCTATCCTCCTGAGGTAACACTGGCATTTACCGGTGTGTGGGGTAAGCCTTCTGAAGGGAATTCTAAAAAAGAAAAGTTTTAAAAAGACACCTGTCTCAAAATAAACTGATTAGAATGAGATTCTTTTTTTTTTTTTTTTTTGCAGTACTGGGGATTGAACCAGGGAAATTCTACCTCCGAGCTACACCCCCAGCCCTATTTTTTTTTATTCTTTATTTTGAAACAGGGTCTCACTAAGTTGCAGAGGGCCTCACTAAGTAGTTGAGGCTGGCCGCAAACCTAGATCCTCCCATGTCAGCCTCCCAAGTACTGGGATTACAAGTGTGTGCCACCACACCTGGCAAGAATAGCATTCTTTCAAGAAAAGAAATAATTAAGAAATGAAGGGACAGTCACAAAAAAAGAAAAGACTCGTGTTCTCAGCATGAGAAAGAATGAGTAGCATGGTTGTAGGTTGTTAGGGTTTGGGTCTGAAGGCACTGTTGGAAGGTGGTAGAAAATTGAGGATGTGGAGCCTTATTGGAGGAAGTAGGTCATATAGGGGTATGTCCTTGAGGGTATATTCGGACCCTAGCCCCTTCCTCTCTCTCTTTTTATTTCCTAGTTATCATGAGATGAGTGGTTTCCTCTGCCCTGTGCTGCCACCATGATTGATGTGCGGCCTTGCCATAGGCCCAAAGACAACAGGCCAAGCGACCTCGACCTGAAACTGTGAGCTAAACTCCATCTTTCTTCCTAAGCTGATTTTCTCAGATATTTTGTCACACTTATAGAAAGTTGAACAAGGCTGAATTTTAAATTAATGCTGTTGAGAGATTAAAGATGGTGGAAAAGAGGGAGACAGTGCATTTCGGCTGCTCTGAGACTCGGAACTCAACTAGCGGGAAGACAGCTTCTTGGCAAGAGAAGAAAAGCAGTTAGAACTCAACAGAAGAAAGACAGTCAAAATGCGGTAGAATTGGATGCAGCATAGAGAGCAGAGGACTGAAAAGAGCTCCAAGTGTCTCACCTGATGAGTGGAGAGCAGAGGCGGCACCATCTTGGTAAGACCACTCCTGTGACTGGTGGCTGCCAGACTGGCAGCTCTCAGAGACCAATTCCAACAAAGGAGCAGAATCCTTTTGAGCCATGACAACTGAAAACCATCATCAAAAATGACCTAATTCTTTTCTCCATGCTCAAATACCTCAAGACTCGACTCCCCAGCCCGCCAAGCAAAATCCTGCAACTACAGCTGAACTTGGACCAAGAAACATCAGAACCTTCCTACAGGGACCCCAGTGGCTACATCCCACCTCATCAAGACCACTGTGAATCTACAGACCAACCAGCCACTTAACTCCTGTGGCTGCAGCTGAACTCATCTCTGCCTACAAGGACCCAAATAGCAGTCATCAAGACCGTTAGTTTACAAAGTGTACCAGCGGGAGCCTACGTGGCTACAGGGACTTGCCTGGCAATGAACAGACCTGTGGGGCCTATGAATTTGCAAATCATCCCTGCAGAGGTGGGGGCGGGTCTATGGTAGGACAGAGCAGAAACATGAATTAGCAGATAGCCCCTAAGGACATTTGGGCAGGAGGGACCTAGGGTCATCAGTTCACCATTCCTCTACAGGGTCCCCAGCAATCACTACAGGACCACCAGCAGTGGTATCTATGGTTTGAAATAACTCGGCCAACCGTGCTGCAGGCTCAGAAGGATATAAACTCTTGCCCAGTGGTATTTGGGTATTTGTGCACTATAAGCACCAAGGCCAGAGACCAACAAGGTCTCATGTGATTGCAGCCACCCAGAGCAGCAGCAGTATCCCTGGGGCTAAATAACTGAGCCACCCAAGACCAAGGCTCAGAATGGCACAATCTCTCCCTGCCAGAGCTCGGGCCCTGAAAGCAGAGAAACCAGAGGCCAGCAGGGGTTCACAGGATCACAGCTACAGGCTGGGAACTCAACACTCTTTCCACCAGCAGAGTTTGTGCCATATGTGCACACATGCCAGGGACTGAGCTCCATGTGATCACAATCAGCAGATCAGTGGTGGTGTCCCTGGGCCATCAAAGCTCAGCCAGCCAGGCCACAAGCTCGGAACAAAGTAGTTTCTGACCCTGCTTATCTTATGCTCAGTGTAAACAGAATCCAGAGGTCAGTGCTCTTCAGAGTTTTATGGGGTCACAACCAGCAGAGCAGTGGTGGGTCTGTGAGAGCATTAAATCTCAACTAGCAGGCTGCAGGCTCTGAATGGAACATCATAGTCTTTGGCCCTACAGAGTTTGGTCCTGGAGATCACAGTGACCTGCAGCCAATCAGGGACTCCTGTTTGCCTGCACTGACTAAGAACTATATCTTGTTAAAGAGGCTCTGGAAGACAAACTTAAAAGTTTGATTATATGAGAAAGATTCGTAGAGGCAAATATATACCCCCAGCATAGACCTTATTATAAAGGGATAACAAATAGACATAGGACTCTCACACAAAGAGGAAGAGGATGCCAAAACAACATAAATACAAACCTGAGAACCCTAAAAACATGAGAATGAAGACCAGTGAGGAAACAATAAACACCCACAACTCAACAAGGGAGAACACCAATACTGAGCTGCAGGAAATCCCAGAAGGAGAAATCAGAATTTTGATGATTTTCAATATGATCAAAAGCCTCAAAAATGAAATCAGAGAAAGTATACAAAAATAAAAGAACATATGAATAGATAAATTGATGCCCTAAGAAGAACCAAAAAGAGGCTTTGAGAGAAATGGAGTCAATAAGTGAATTAAAGACCTCAATAGAAACCACCTCTGGCAAGCTAGAATACATGTAAAATAGAGTCTTACTCTTGGAAGACAGCTTATTCAAAACTGACCACATAGTCAACAATATAGAGAATAAAATACAACAACCAAACAATGACCAAAACATCCAAAAAATACGAAACAATATGAAACAACTTACCTTACAGATGGTAGGCATTGAAGAAGGCTTAGTAGCACAAACCAAAGGTATTAGAAACCTCTTCAGAGAAATAACATCAGAGAATTTCCCAAACATAGAAAAAGACTTGGACATCCACATACAAGAGACATTCAGAACACCAACAAGATCAAAGAAGAACTTCTCCACACCACATAATAATTAAAATGACTATCATAGAGGCCAAAGAAAGAATCTTAAAAGCATCTTGAAGCCGGGCGCACGTGGTGACGCACGCTTGTAATCCCAGTACTTTGGGAGGTGGAGACCGGAGGATACAGGTTCGCGGCCAACCCCAGCGCGCATGTGCGCACACGATCAATCGATCGATCTATCTCTCTCTCCTCTCTCTCTCTCTCTCTCTCTCTCTCTCCCTAGTGAGGCCCTCCGCAACTTCATGAGACCCGGTTTCAAAAATAAAGCATAAAAAAATAGGGCCGGGGGCATAGCGCGGAGGTAGAACGCCCCTGCGTTCAATCCCCGGTACCGCAAAAAAAAAAAAAAAAAGCATCTAGAACAAAAGAGTGGGTGACATTCAGGGGCAAAATAATAAGAATCACTCCAAACTTCTCAACACAAATCATGAAAGCCAGGAGGGGTTGGTATGATGCACTCCAGACCCTGAAAGAAAACAACTTCTAACCAAGGCTGCTATATCCAGCAAAAATATCATTCAAAATTGATGGAGAAATAAAAACTTTACAAAACAAGAAGAAACTAAAAGGATTCATGACTACCAACATGGCACTAGAGAAACTACTTAAAGAAATAAAACACAAAGAAGAAAAAAGAAATAAATACCAGAACCAGAGAAGGGATGAATTCCACCACATGAGCAACTAAGTGAAGGAGAAATAACACTATATCAAACAGAAAATATAACTCAAAATGACAGGAAAAAAATCATCCCTCAAATAATAACATGTGGTTAGACCTGAATGTCAAAGGTCTAAACTCCCAGTTAAAAGGCAGAGACTGGCAATGTGGATTAAAAAACATAATCCAACTATATGCTGCTTGTAAGAAACTCACCTTACAGGCAAAGATATCCATAGGATAAAGGTGAAAGAATGGAAAAAGATATGCCATGCAAATGGAGACCGAAAACAAACAAGGGTAGCAATGTTCATATCAGACAAAGCAGACTTTAAGCTAAAACTTATAAGAAGTGAAAAAACAGGTCATTTTTTACTAATAGGAAAAGTACAACAAGAAGATATAATGATAGTGAATATTTATGCCCCAAATGTGAGTGCATCCACTTTCATAAAACAAACTACTTGAGACATTAAGTCTCAAATAGACCCAAATACACTTATACTGGGAGACTTCAACACACTGCTTGCACCACTAGATTGATCTTCCAGGCAAAAGATGAGTAAAGACTCTTCAGAGCTAAAGAACACTATAAGCCAAATAGACATCACAGACATATACAGAATATTTCAACCACCAATAGCTGAATATACATTTTCTCAGCTGCTCATGGAACCTTTTCCAAAATAGGCCACATCCTGGGCGACAAAGCAAGCATCAGAAAATTCAAAAAATGTAATATAATTCCATACATCTTTTCAGATCATAATGGAATAGAATTAGAAATCAACAACAGGAAGAACAAAAGAAATTACATAAATACATGGAGACTGAATGATACAGTCTTGAATAAGGACTAAGTCAGAGAAGAAATAAGGGGATAAATAAAAAAATCTAGAATTAAATGAAAATAGAGACATACCAAAATCTATGGGACAGTTTAAAGGCAATTTTAGTAGGAAAATTTATAGCACTGAGTGCCCACATAAGAAAAGCAGAAAGTCACCAAATAAACAACCTAATGATACACCTCAAGGACCTGTAAAAACGGGAACAGTCTAATCCCAAAGCCAGTAGAAGGCAGGAGATAAAATCAGAGCAGAAATCAATAAAATAGAGAACAAAAAAAAAGAAAAACAATACAAAAGACCAACAAAACAAAAAGCTGATTCTTCAAAAAGATTAACAAGATTGACAAATCCTTACCAACCTAACCAAAAGAAAGAGAGAATCAACCCAAATTACTAAAATCAGAAATAAAAAAGGAGACATCACCACAGACAGTGGGTAAATCCAGAGAATTATCAGAAACTATTTTGAAAATATATATGCCAATAAACTGGAACAAATAGAAAAAAATCGACAGATTTCTAGACACATACAGTGTACCTACATTGAACCAAGAAGATATAGAAAACCTAAATTGATCAATAGCAAGCAAAAAGATAGAAAGAGCAATAAAATGCCCTCCATCAAAGAAAATCCCCAGTCCAGACAGATTCCCAACTGAATTCTACAAAACCTTTACAGAAGAATTAAACCAATTACTTCACAAGTTATTCTGTGGAATCCTTCCAAAGAGATGGAATCCTTCCAAACTTCTTCTGTGAGGCCAGTATCACCTTAATACCCAAACTGAATAAAGATCCCTCAAGAAAAGAAAATAACAGATCAATATCATTGATGAACATAGATGCAAAGTTGGTTTTATTTCAGGGATGCAAGGCTGATTCAACATACTCAAATCAATACATGTTATTCACCATATAAATAGAACTAAGGACAAAAAAACACATGATCACCTCAATAGACGCTGAAAAGCATTTGACAAAATCCAACACCCATTCATGTTAAAAACACTGCAGAAAATTGGAATAGAAGGAACTTACCTCAATATCATTAAGGTGATATACAATAAACCCAAAGCCAACATCATATTGAATAGAGAAAAACTGTGGGAATTTCCTTTAAAATCAAGACTAGATGCCCACTATCACCACTCCTTTTCAATACAGTCCTTAATACTCTTGCCAGAGCAATAAGACAAGAGAAGGATATCAAAGGAATACAAATAGGAAAAGAAGAATGGAAATTATCTCTATTTGCAGATGACATGATCCTATATTAGAAGACCAAAAAAAAAAAAAACTCAACCAAAAGTCTTCTAGAGCTGATTAACAAATTCAGCAAAGTAGTGAGATAAAAAATCAATCTGAAAAAATCAGTAGCTTTCCATGAATCCACTGAGAAAGAAATCCAGAAAACAATTCCATTCACAATAACCTCAAAAACAATAAAATACCTAGGAATAAACCTGAACAAGGAGGTAAAAGACCTCTACAATGAAAATTATAAAACACTAAAGAGAGAAATTGAAGATCTTAGAAGATGGAAAGATCTCCCTTGCTCTTGGATAAGCAGAATAAATATTATCAAAATGGCCATTCTACCAAAAGTGACCTACAGAGTCAATGAAATCCCTATCAAAATACCAAAGTCATTCTTCACAGACCTAGAAAAATCAGTCATAAACTTAATATGGAGAAACAAAAGACCCAGAATAGCCAAAGCAATTCTCATCAGTAAGAATCATGCAGGAAGAATCACAATTCTTGACTTCAAGTTATATTACAGAGCTATAGTAATAAAAACAGCATGGTATTGGCACAAAACAGACACATAGACCACTGGAACAGAATAGAAGATACAGAAACAAATCCACACATTTATAGCCAATTGATTTTCGACAAAGGTGCCAAACACCTATATTGGAGAAAACACAGCCTTTTTCAGCAAATGGTGTTGGGGAAACTGGTTGTCCATTTGTATAAAACTGGAATTAACATGTTAAAAAGACTGCAGAAAATTGAAACAGAAGGAACTCACCTCAACATTATTAAGGCAATATACAATAAACCCAAAACAAACATCATATTGAATGGGGAAAAACTGCAGGAATTCCCTTTAAATTCAGGAACAAGACAAGGATGCCCACTATCACCACTCCTTTTCAATATAGTCCTCGATACTCTTGCCAGAGCAATAAGACAAGAGAAGGATATCAAAGGAATACAAATAGGAAAAGAATAACTGAAATTATCTCTATTTGCAGATGACATGATCCTATATTTAGAAGACCAAAAAAACTCAATCAAAAGACTTCTAGAGCTGATAAACAAATTCAGCAAAGTAGCAGGATACAAAATCAATCTTTAAAAAATCAGTAACTTTTCTATATGCCAACCATGAATCCACTGAGAAAGAAATCCGGAAAACAATTATATTCACAATAACCTCAAAAACAATAAAATACCTAGGAATAAATCTAACCAAGGAGGTAAAAGACCTCTACAATGAAAATTATAAAACACTAAAGAAAGAAATTGAAGACCTTAGAAGTTGGAAAATCTTCCTTTGTCTTGGATAGGTAGAATAAATATTATCAAAATAGTCATTCTACCAAAAGTGATCTACAGAGTCAATGCAATCCCTATCAAAATATCAATGCCATTCTTCACAGACCTAGAAAAATCAGTCATAAACTTCATATGGAGAAACAAAAGACCCAGAATAACCAAAGCAATTCTCAGCAATAAGAACCATGCAGGAGGCATTACAATCCCTGACTTCAAATTATACTACAGGGCTATAGTAATAAAATCAGCATGGTATTGGCACAAAAACAGAAGATACAGAAACAAATTCACACACTTATAGCCAATCAACTTTTTACAAAGGTGTCAATCACCTTGGAGAAAAGACAGCCTTTTCAACAAATCATGTTGGGAAAACTGGTTATCCAGTTGTAGAAAAATGGAATTAAATCCTTACCTCTCACCCTGCGCAGGAGTCAACTTGAGATGGATAAAAGACCTGGAAATTAGACCAGAGGCTTTGAAGCTACTAGAGGATGGCATAGGTCAAACACTGAAACATATAGGCACAGGTAGAAACTTCCTCAACAAGACCCCCATAACTCCAGAAACTAAAACAAGAATTTATAAATGGAATGACATTAAACTAAAATATTTCTGCCCATCAATGGAAACCATCAAGAATCTAAACAGGAAGCCTACAGAATGGGAGAAGTTCTTTGTCAGTTATCCCTCTGATTGAGGACTAATATCTAGAATATACAAAGTACTTAAAAGACTCAGCACTAAAAAAAAAAACCCAATCAAGAAATGGGCAATTGAACTAAATAGACACTTCACAAAAGAAGAGATACAAATGGCCAATAAATACATGAAAAAATGTTCAACATCATTAGGAGATGCAAATCAAAACTGCACTGAGATTCCATTTAACCCCAATCAGAATGGCAATCATCAAGCCTGGCATGGTGGCACACTCTTGTAATCCCAGTACTTGCAAGGTTGAGACAGGAGGATAGCAGGTTCACGGACAGCCTCAGCAACATGAGGCTACCGCAACTTAGTAAGACCCTGTTTCAAAATAAACAATAAATTGGACTGGAGGTGTAACTCAGAGGTTAGAACGCCCTTGGGTTCAATCCCCAGTACCACACACACAGAAAAAAGGCAATATAGCAATCATCAAGAAGTCAACAACAATAAATGCTGATGAGGATATGGGGAAACAGGAACTCTTCACTACAGGGGCCACCCTTCCAGCTGCAAAAATGTTATAGACTGAGCATCTTTGTCTTCCAAGGAGACCAAAACAAAGATCAAATAATCCAGTGAGTGGGAATACAGAACTCCCTAGCTCGCTGACCTTAACATAAGTCATTTGGAAGCTTTGTTGTATCACATAGTAATTGGTCTCTTGGCCTTTTAAAACTACATGTGTTAATGGTTTTTTCATATCTGCATATAAGCTCTCTTAACCTCTCTTCATAGCTAATTAGTAATTCTTTTTTTTTTTTTTTTGCAGTACCGGGGATTGAACGCAGGGGCGTTCTACCTCCGCGCTACACCCTCGGCTCTATTTTTTTTATGCTTTATTTTTGAAACCGGGTCTCACGAAGTTGCAGAGGGCCTCACTAGATAGAGAGAGAGAGAGAGAGAGAGAGAGATCGCGCACGCACGCGCATGCGCGCTGAGGTTGGCCGCGAACCCGGATCCTCCGGTCTCCGCCTCCCAAAGTACTGGGATTACAAGCGTGTGCCACCACGCCCAACTAATTAGTAATTCTTAAAGAGGGCAGGTGTCTTGACTTAAACTTCAAAGTGTTGGAAATTATGGGATATGGTTATGGTGGTGTTTGTCTAAGACAGTGGTTTGGAACTCTGGCTGCATATTAGACTAACCTGGAGAGTTTTAAAATACTGATACCTGGAACTCTCCTCAGAAATTCTGATTTGATTGTTCTCAGGTAAGGGCAGGTTACCCATATTACTTTTATTTACATATTTATTTATGTATTTGTTTGTTATTTATTTATTTGTTTATTGGCACTGGGGATTGAACCCAAGGATGTTCTACCTCTAAGCTACACCTGCAGCCCTATTATATTTTATTTTGAAATAGGGTCTTGCTAAGTTAGTACCACTGGACTTGAACTTGCTGTTCTCCTATCTCAGCCTCCCGAGTACTGGAATTATAGGTGTGTGCCACTGTGCCCGGCTCCGTATTATTTTTAGAGGTTCCATGAGTGATTTGAATGTGTGGACAGATGTGAGAGGCATAGATCTAAGAGATTTGGGATCATTGAGACCCTAATCTCTCCCTAAATAACCACCCCTTCCTATGAGGGACATAGAGAAGCAAACAAAACAAGAAACCCTTTCAGAGTTTTTGTCCCAAATTTTGCTTGTAGCACTGTGGTGAGCTAGGGTGGGCCTAGTGAAGAATGTCTTTGCATGTGCCTAAATAGCTAAAAACAAGGCTTGCAAAACGGTTTGTTCTTCCTCTCCAAAACCACACCTGGTTCTTCATTATTCCAATAGGAATAACAGCCACATTCATCAGCAAGAAGCAGGAACATGAACACTAGAGAAAGCAGAGAATCATTCTCAAGGCTTGGACTGGTACTGGCCTGGGCCTCTTCCAGGAAGACAGTGAGAAGGATATGGAAAGGGGCAAAATGTATTCTGGTCCTCCAGGGCACTCCACTAGACTGGTTTTGCTTAGTGCCGGAAGAGGAAAAGAAGGTATGAAGACACAGATGGGGCCTCTCAAGGAAGCAACAGCAGAGTAGACACCAGGTTCCTAAAGCAAGGAAGAATGAAGTAGATGGGAGGCGGCGAACAGAAGAGAAGCCTAGGCCTATCCAAAGAGGACAACCAACCTCTCACTGCTCTGGCTAAATAGACAGTCAGTCAAAGGATATGTGTGAGCAAGCAGGACTGGAAAGAGAAAGAGGCATCTAGCTCCATGGCACACCAACTTGAAACTACCATGGGATTGCTCCAAACACAGTGTTATGGTTTGGATTTAGAATGTCCCTCATGTTGTAGACAAGACAGACATGTTGGAGGCAAGGCTTGGTTGCTGAAGAGGGGTCTCTGGGGATATGGCCTCGGGGACTGTCTATATGTCCCTCCACCCCTTGATCTCTCTGCTTCCGGCCTCCATGATGTGACAGCAGAGTCCCTCTGCTGTGCTCCCTCTCTCTCTGCTTCCTGTTGCCATGCTCTGAGCTCCTCAGATGTGACTGAAACCTCTGAAATCTCCAGAACTGTGAACAAATAAATCTTCCTTCCTCTAAATTGTGGTCATCAGGTGTTTTGGGTCACAGCAGTGAGAATGCTGCCTGAAACACATAGAAAGACTAGATAAGATGTAGCCAAAAGGAAATTTTGATACATGGGAAAACTCAAAAGAAGAAAATTGAAGCTAGAAACCAAGACATTTCTGAAGCTGGAGGAGCAGGCCCATGAGCTGGCACCATGGTAGTCCTGGGAGCTACTGAACCAAGACATGGCACTGGTAATAAGGGAGGGGTCAAATGTGACCTGGACCCTAAGACCAGTGACGAGCTGGAATTAGTACCTCTGCGCACAACCAGGAACCTCAAAGAGCTGCCCCTTCCTTCTAAAAGGCCTGGAAAAACTACCTATTAGATCAGGGAAGGAAGGAGGAAGGTTGGCCTCTGCCTGGGACCTTGAGTAGAAAAACAATCAAGGCTTCAAACACAAGTCTTTAATGAAAAATCAAAACCACAAGTCTGTTGAGGTGTGAGGTCCAGAGTACATCATCTGTATGGTATAAGAATCCCAAACCAAAGAATAAAACGATAAAACTAGATTAGGTGCAATGAAACGCCTTGTCTACAAAAGCAAACACAAAATTGGCCCAAGTGATACTTCCACAAGCCAGGAAGCACACAAATATCTCAAATGTGATAATTAACACCTGCTGAACATGGCTTCCAATAAAATTTATAAGCCACACATGATAATAAAGTATAACAAGGAAGAGTCAGGAGAGGCAATAAATGGAAGAAAGCATACTGTCAGAACAGTTGGTAATAAGATACCTTGAAGAGATTATTACATGCATTTAAAGTGAGCAAAAAGTTTGTTTGAAAGCAGTAGATACCAGGAGAGAACAGGACATGATGAGTAGGAGGAAAGATAGTTTTGAAAGTGAACCAAAGAGATTGTCTGTAAGTAAAAACTATTGAAATTGAGAATGTAATGAACTGGTTAAACAGAAAATGTAACCTCATGGAAGGGAAAATTCTTGATCCAGAAGAGAGGCAAAGAAATTTCCTACATGACAAACTAAGGAAGTTGGGCGATATGGAGAATAGAATGAAAAAGTATGGAATATATCACAATAATTCTAGAAAAAGAATACAGAAAATGTAAAACATCAGACATTAGACGAGATGATAGCTGAGAATTTCTCAGAATTATAGAAAGACACAAGTTCTCAGATTCAAGAAGCATAGCAAGTATCAGGAAAGACAAGTAAAAAATCCACCCTTAGATATGTTGTAATGAAATAGCAGAGCACTAAGGACAAAAGGAAAAAAAATTTTTTTGAGGTATTGGGAGTTGAACCCAGGGGCATTCTACCTCCGAGCTATACCCCTAGCCCTATTTTTTATCCTTTATTTTGAAACAGGGTCTCACTAAGTTGCAGAGGGCCTCACTAAGTAGCTGAGGCTGGCCGCAAACCTGGATCCTCTAGTCTCCACCTCCCAAGTACTGGGATTACAAGCATGTGCCACCACAGCCAACTACAAAAGGAAAATTTTAACACCAACCAGAAATAATGGGTCACCTACAAAAGATAAGCAATTAGAAAGACTTGGTAAGCAAATGTTTACACCAGCACTACTCATAATAGCCCAAAATTCAAAATAATGCAAGTGTCCATGAACTACTGAATTAGACAGCTAGTATAAATAAATATAAATAAAATACTATTCAGCAATAAAAAGGAATAAACTAACAATACATGCTATAATATGAATGAATCTCAAAATCATTATACTAAGTGAAAGGTTAAATATTGTAAGACTCCATTTATGTGAAATTTCTATCACTAGACTGCCTGTGGCTAGTGGGGGGGCAGAGGTGGAGCTAAGGCTGACAACAAATGTCATGAGAGGACTTTGGGGATGATGAAAATGTTCTAATACTAGATTGTGGTGGTGGTTGCATTAAAAAATCATTGATCTGTACACTTTGGGTGAAATGTATGGAGTATAAACGGTATTTCAATAAAGTTATTTAAAGAATCTATGAACAATAATAACAACAAAATGTACAGACCTAGGTGACTTTATTTTCTATTTTTTTATTTTTTGTGGTACTGGGGATTGAGCCCTGAGGCAGTCTACCTCCAAGTTATACCCCCAGCCCAATTTTATTTCTTATTTAGAAACAGGGTCTTGCTAAGTTGCTGAGGCTGGCTTTGAACCTGCACTCCTCCTGTCTCCGCCTTCCAAGTACTGGGATTACAAGTGTGTCCCACCATGCCTGGCCTAAGTGACTTTATAAGTTAGATTTACCAAACCTTGAAGAACAGATAACCCTGATCCAGTACAAACTATTCCGGGAATTAGAAAAGAATGAGTGTTCCCTCATTTAAGAGGCTGATAAAATATGAGATTCAAATCTCAGCATCTGACACCAAGTGTAGGCTCTCATCTACTACATACCTGCCTCTGTCTCTCTCTGGTGAGTTGTGAAGGGCTTCTTAAGTAACACTTTTCCATACAGGAAAAGATAGATTTTTTACTACATTAAAGTGTAAAATTATTGTATGACAAAAGATACCATATATAGCCGGGTGTGGTGGCTCACACCTGTAATCCCAGTTCTTGGGAAGCTGAGACAGGAGAATTGCAGGTTAGAGGACAGCCTCAGAAATGTGGCAAGACTCTGCAACCTAGCTAGACCCTGTTTCAAAAACAAAACATAAAAAGGGCTGTAGCTCAGAGGTAGAATGTCCCTACGTTCAATCCCTAGTACCACATACCAAAAAAAGATACCATAAATATTGTAAATGACCTCAGCCTGAGAAAAGACATTTGCAACTCATATGTTCAAACAAGAAAGGATTAGTATCTCAAAGTGGAAGGAAATACTACAAACCAACAAGCAAAAGGCCATAACCTAATGAAAAATAAGCAAAGGATATACTAGTCAATTAATATAAGATCATCTTCTAAGACCGGGCGTGGTGGCATACACTTATAATCCCAGTACTTGGGAGGCTGAGACAGGAGGATCACAGGTTTGCAGCCAGCCTCAGCTACTTAGTGAAGCCCTCCACAACTTAGTGAGACCCTGTTTCAAAATAAAGAATAAAAAATATGGCTTGGGGTGTAGCTCGAAGGCAGAATGCCCCTGGGTTCAATCCCCAGTACGGCAAAAAAAAAAAAAAAGATGATCATCCTCTAAAGACCAATAAATATGTGGACAGACCCTCAATCTTTCTTAATCAGGAAAATGCTAATTATAATTACATGTAAAGTACCATTTCACCCTTACCGGAATGACTGAAGTCCAAAAGTTTAGTAATACCAAATATTAGCAAGGATGAACAAGAGGAACTCTGATATACGACAGGGTGTAAATTTGCACAGTCACTTAGAAGAGCAATTTTGTAATGTCTGTTAATGTAGATGATGCTCATATCCTTTCAGGAAACAATTTCACCTTCATTCATGTACTATTCAGACAGGTACAGAATGAAGTGCATATATGGGTGTACAGTGCAGCATTGTTCATCATATGAATAGGTTGGGAACATTAATATTAACAGATAATTATGGTTTATCATCATACTATGAAATATTGTATCTCAATTAGGAAGTCTAGGGCCGGGCGTGGTGGCGCATGCTTGTAATCCCAGTACTTTGGGAGGCGGAGACCCGAGGATCCGGGTTCACGGCCAGCCTCAGCTCTCTCGCTCTCTCTTTCCCTGTCTCTCTCTCTCTCTCTCTCTCTCTCTCTCTCTACTTAGTGAGGCCCTCCGAAACTTCGTGAGACCCAGTTTCAAAATAAAGTATAAAAATAGGGCCGGGGGTGTAGCTCGGAGGTAGAACGCCCCTGGGTTCAATCCCTGGTACCGCAAAATAAAAAAAAAAAAAAAGAATTAGGAAGACTATCTACCTACATATTTCAACAAAGATCCATCTAAAATGTAACATTGAATGAAAAAAGCAAATTAGAAAAAGTCATTTTCAGTAGGATAACCTTTGTATAAAATATTAAAACACAGAAAAATGATATATATTATATGTGAACAATTATATGTGAATAAGTATGTAGGAAAAGCACAAAAACATGGTCAGGATAAATGCATATCAACGATAAAGGAGTTACTACCTCTAGGGAGAGGTAATGACTCCTCGGTTGACAATGGGAGGCGTTTCAACTAGAACCAAAATGCTTTTCCTTCTCCTTCTCTTCTCTTCTCTTCTCTTCTCTTCTCTTCTCTTCTCTTCTCTTCTCTTCTCTTCTC